>JAJOOR010001406.1:0-100102 GCA_036250505.1 Solanum acaule
AGTTTTTTAGTAGTGTAAATTATTTTGATCACTAAGAAAATGAGTGACGGTAACAATATGTATTAAAAATGTATTGTGCATGTCTTATAAATGTATTATTAGTGTGTTACCTAAATTATTCTTGGTGGTATCACTAAGAAAGAAGTGAAGTGTGCAATATGTATAACTTATAAATGTATTATTCATGAATAAAACATGTATTCTATATATCTTATAAATTATTTTGATTTGTATCACTAAGAAAAAAAAAGCGATGTTTGCAATATGAATTACAAATGTATTGTGCCTATATTATATTATAAATGTATTACAAGTGTGTTACATAACTATTTTGGTTGATATCACTAAAAGGGTGTGAAGTTTGCAATATGTATTATAAATGTATTGTTCATGATTTTAATACATTTTTAATACAATTATGAAACATATCTAATACAACTTTAATACAATTGCGATACAGTTCTATAAGATTTACCTTTTCGAGCTTCAATCTAATATTTCTCCTAAAATCAATGATAAACCAAAGTTTTCTTGAAATTGAGTTATAAACTCCAAATGTCGTTTTCAATTATTTGTAGGAACAATCTATCCAAATTAATTACTAATTCATAAAATTCAAATAATTAATTCAAAATTTGAAGATTTTTGTTCCTCTTCTCGTCGTGTTTTTGGGTAAAAATCGTGAAATATAGGTAAAAACTTATTTGAAGATATTTCTTTAAATGAAAAATTCAAAGAAAAAGAAGAATAAAAAGAAGAAGAAAGGAGGAAGAGAAAGAATGGCAAAGAAAAAGACGAGAAGAAGAAGAATAAAAAGAAGAAAAGAGGAGGAAGAGAAAAAAGGCAGAGAAAGAGGCGAACATAAACTGTACAACTTTTTTAATTCAAAAAAATTGTTATATTTAGTTAGAAAAATTATATTGTCATAGATAGTAAATATTTTCTTAATGTAGCATATTTATGTGATTTACCCTTTATAAAACTCTTATAAGATAAATACATTCACAAATATATCGTAACTACAGAACGTCTCATAAATAATTTAGGCATTTTCGGAAGAACTATAAATATATTCTAGCAAATATAGTTAAAAATCAATATTCTTAAAAACGAGCTATGACGCCACAAAACTCTCAAATTTAGGCTCGTAAGCCTTTAACACAGAACAAAGAATAACCTTAAACACCTGGGGAGTTACAAAGTACGTACCATTGTTTGTTTCCTTAATATAAAAAGGAAGAAAAATTTTGCATCCCAAAAACCCAAAAATTCTCCTCTTTTTCTAAAATTAACATAAACAACAATTTTCTCTAGGAAAAAATGAGTGATCTTAAGACCAAGTTCTTGGAGGCTTACAATGTACTGAAATCTGAACTTCTTAAGGATCCACATTTCAAGTTTACTGATGATGGAAAGTAAACTCGAAATTTGAATCATTACCAAGGTTGGATTTAAGCAATTTGTAAATCTCCAAAAACTTGGGCTTCAAATAGCTCATTTTTTCAAACACAATTTTTTTTTTTTTGTTAATTCTAGAGAAAGGGGAGAATTTTGGGGTCTTGGGGATGCAATGAATTTCTTCCTTTTATATAATTTCAATATATAAGAAACAAACATCGATGTATTTTGTTTCTAATATCAAAGAGCACATGCAATTTATGAGAAGCAATCTCCTTTTGTTGCAACTACATAATATTAGTGTTATTAATTGTTGAATCAAACCAATAAGTCAATTATTTATAACTTGCCATAGTACTTCATGGTTGAGAAATAAATTATTTTAAAGTTAGTCATTAATCCACTAATTATGGAAATATTATAAATAGTACAATGAATTCTAGGACTTACCTACTTTAGAAAGATATAAATTACTATTTCAACTTTCTCTTATGAGATCTAGATTCTTCACATGTGTATAAGTGATAGCGTTAAACTAATTTCAAGTGTGTTTAATTTAACATGTACATATGTAATTACTTTAAAGGGCTTAAAGAAGATAAATGCTCTAATTGACACGTTTGTTTCTAAACCACTTAGGCCCCAAAAATTGAGGGGCCTGATTATTATTTTTCAATAATAGGTTATAAACTTTTTAAAAAAATTAAATTTATTTGAAGAAAAAAAAAAAATTTATATGTGAGGAAAGAATTACAAGAACAAGGGGGACATCGATTTCCCAGATTTTCTGGCTTCCCTTTTCCTCAAACAACTACTCTTTCTGTTCCCAATTTATATATATATATATTTGGCATATCTAGAGTAATATATCTCAAGAAAATTAAATGAATTGGATATAAAATTTATTGAAAAAGAATATTTAAAAAAATCTAATAAGAAAAATTTATTCACAATTTTGCACCTTATAGAGCTAGAAGAATAGATTGTTTAAAACAAGGCCTTCATTCAACTTTAACTTTCTCTACTAATGTATTTGAGTCATCCCTTCTAATTGGGTGAATAAATAAGACGAGCTCAAAAAAGTATCAACAAAGCAACTATTGATTCAAATAATTGACTATCAATTAATTATATATGACATGAATCAAACAATTTCTCAAAATGAAAAACTTTAATCCTATACCACAACGAAAAAAAAAAGAAACAAATATCAAAGCACGTGATAGAGATTGAAAAAAGAAACAATGCAAGAAATATTTACTATCAATTTAACCATAAAGCTAGAACACAAGAGACATTAAAAAAATAGCCTTACAACATTTTTAAAAAATGCAAATTCTAATATATATATATATATATATATAATTCAAATAGAAGACATTACCATTTTCAAGTATTTCAAATGCAGTCCCATGTTTGCTAAAATATCCAATGCTAAAATCTCTCACATCAAATGCAAGACCAAAAATGAAAATAAAATAATTAGAAAACAAACCAAACAAGAAGTTCAGCTTAGGTTTAATCAAGTGAGAAAAGGGAAAATAAAGGTAACTCACTCACAATATGAAAACTAGTTATGGGAGAGAGAGAAAAATAGAGCACAAAAAATATAAGAAAAACTATAATTTGATGAGTGAGAGAAAGAGAAAGCTCAACGGGTTTTATACTAGTGGGATGAGTGATCCTATACAATGTGGTCTATTGAGAATAGTATTCTAAGTTTGTCTAGATATACCACATGAGTCAAGGAAGGATGGTCTTAGCCGCTATTTTGATGGACACTAAAGACCGGCTAAATTAGGAAATAGGTTAAAAGAATTGATTATTTTTTGTGTTTTTGTCTTGTGTTACTAAATATAAAGTCAAAGATTAAATGGAAAAATATTCATATATATAATTATTTTGTTCAAAGTTACTTGATCACACTTATTTGGAGAATTTAAATTCGATTGACTAATAGTTTTAAGATGCAGTAATAAAAAATCATATATCATATATATAAAAGAGAACCCTAGGCCCGCCTACGTGGCGCCACCACAAACAAGGATTCCTTTTTAATTTATTTATTTTGAAAACTAGTCTTCCCTTTCATGAAAAATTGTTACTATTATTAAAAGTTGTGACTTTTATGAAAAGTTGTGACTTTTATGAAGAGTTGCGACTTTTATGAAAGGTGACTTTTATTAAAAGTTGTGACTTTTATTAAAAGTTGTGGCTTTTATTAAAAGTTGTGGCTTTTATTAAAAGTTGCGACTTTTATGAAGAGTTGCGACTTTTATTAAAAGTTGTGACCTTTATGAAAAGTTGTGACTTTTATGAATAGTTGCGGCTTTTATGAAAGGTTGTAACATTTATGAAAGGTTGTGACCTTTCCAAAGAGTTCTGACTTTTTCGGTAAGGCACAATAAGTATTTGTTCACACTACCCTTTGTTGTCTATAAATAAAGGGGCTCCCTCTCATTTTAAAACAACGAAAATTCTGAACTTCTTCTTCTACACAATTAAATATTTGATTCTGAACTTCTTATTCTTCTTCTTCTGCACAATTAAATATTTGTGTACTTTGGTCATGTTGAGTGGCTCACTGACACTATTGTTTTTGTATCATTACACTGGTGAATAAAATCATTTCATCCTGAGAGGATCTATTTCTTTAAACCTCGTGTACTATAGGGGAATGATTTCCTTAAGGAAACACTGTGCATTCAATGAACTCGATTTTTCCTTTCCGTTTCATTCTATTGTTAAAGATCCTGGTATGTTTTTTTACATTCATTAATTTATGCTTATGATATTAATTGTTGTTTTTGAGTACATGTTTTAAACTTTGTTGTTTATATTTCTGTAAAGTTATTGTTATAAGTATTTGTTAGTACAGACTCTATGTAAATCCAACTACTGCAGATTCACAAATAACTTTTTACATAATACATTTCTTTACAAATTAACATTCTCCAAAGATTTTTTTTTTTCTCCAAGAGATCAAACCTAGAAATTTATATGATTTTTTGTTGTTGTCATAATAATGTTAATATTAACAGGAGTAAAAAAAAATAGAAACTCAAATGATAGAACTAAAACTAGCAATTAATTACAATTGTATGATACACAATAATGACTATTTCTCTCGCACCAAAGTACTCTTTGGAACTTTTCCCCCATTATCTCTTACTTCTCTTTCACCCTTTTCAAGGATCCTTAATATTTTGTTCGTGAACAACTTCAATTCCCAAACATCATCATAACTATATTACACATGAAATTTGGATTTTGGAAGATTGCATTTTAATTTTAAAACACATAATGACTACATATTACTTATTGGTATATCATATGATTATGGAACCTTTGCTCTTGATAAACACATTAGTTATATATATATATATATTTATTTATTTATTTTTAAAATATATAATTTTGAAAGTAATTGATAGTGTTATACTAACGAAATTTGCAAAGAAGAAAATTGAGAAAAATATTTATTGGACTCTCTAATTAAAGACGCTATGTAACCATGCATATAGATGATAAAACTAAACTAACCATTGTAAAATTTCAAAAGCAAATTAATGAATCTGTAAAAATGAAATTATGTAAACTAGAAGAAAATAGTGTTATGATTTGTAATTTTGCCTTTTCTTTTAATAAAACAAATGATAAACTACAATTGAATAACCTATATACTCTTGAAAATAGATTTATATAAAAATGCTATAACATCAAAATACAAGAAAAGTTCTATTCTAATAAATTTTAAAGAAAAATAATCTAACCGCGCGAAGCGCGGGCCCATTTACTAGTTATCTATAAATGGCCATTTAATCCAAAATTACTATATCACCCTTATATTTAAGAATTCAAATTGAATTTCTTAACAATATAAAAATATTTAACATAATCAAATATATGTTGAGATTACAGAAGGTTACATTTCTCTTATATAGAAGAGACAGTTTCCGTAAGTTTCAACATGGCTGTTTTTTGCCATATTAAAAATAGAATAAGGGCAAATTTGTCATTGTACCTTGCAATTTAATATCTTCAATTGCATTAGTACTCCTCCCGGTAGCCGACAAAACATGTATATACTATATTTTTTTTATAACATTCTTTTATTTTAATAGTTCAAGATTCATGTTTATTACTCCCTCCGTTCCTTATTATATGTCATCCATTTCGATAAATAGTTAGTCCATAATATTTGTTATTTTATAAAATTAATGCATAAATTACTATATTGTTTCTTTTTTACCCTTGTGAATTTTTAGCCTTGAAAATATACATTTGACCAACTTAGAAAAGCTAAGTAAATGATTCATGTTCATTGGTTAAATTAATTAATCAAAATAAATTAATTCATATTCATTGATTGAAAACTTGAGTTCCAAAAAAATTAAATAAGGGTAGAAGGGTAAAGTTACGTCATTTCTTAATGCAAGTGCAAAGTAAAAATGTGACATATAAAAAGGGACGGAGGGAGTAATTGAGTTATTATTGAGTATTTCTTCGTTCATTTTTATTTGTCGTGTTTTACTTTTTAAAATTTGAAATGTAAAAATTTTAATTAATATTTGAAGATGTATTTTTTTATTATATTAAATTAATATGAGAATAGTTGCAACTTATAGTATTTTTCATATAATTTTAGAATAGCTAAAATTTAAATTTAAACTATTGACAATCGAATTCAGTATAGCTCTGAAAAATAGTTAATAAATTGACTCTCATAAAATAAAACATGACAAGTAAAATTGAACATACAAAATAATATGTTCTTTTGTAACGTTCGCTGAGCATTTTCTCAATAGGATTGTTTTAGAAGTAGCAAAATAATAGAATTTTGCGGTTCTGATTAGTTTTATATTAGTTTTGGGTTAGAAGATACTTAATTTGAAGTTTTGTGTTAGAGGAAGCAGGTGATTATTTTGTAAAACAATTGGATTATATTTGGTTTGTGGATAAAATGTAATGAAGACGATAATTCTCATCTTTTAACTATTTAGTTCAGAAAAAATAGTCAATTTTTTTGCTTTACCGAAAACAATCTAAGCAGTTTGCCTTTGAGAGCACGCTAACGCATACTTATATATCCACGTTTTTCTTCATTAAAAATAATAATTTGTTTTTCATTTTGATTTATGTGGTGTATTTAATTAAAATATACTTCTTTCATTTTGATTTTTATGAAGTACTTTGATTAAAAATATAATTCTTTTTATCAGTTTTCATATGTTAGAAAATTTTACTTGAGAAAAGAAAAGTAAGTTAAATTCTTATTTTTTTGAAACTTAAAAGTTAAATTATTTTAAAACTTTATATAATGATTTTTCTTAAAAAAATGAAAAAATAATATCATATATCATTAAATGAAAAAGATAAGAAATTCAACTGCTTTTCAAATGTTAAGGTTGAAAAATATCTTCCTTTTGCTATATTCCTTAAATAATTAAGAATTTAGATTTTAATTAGGACATTATGGTTATTTATTTTTATTTAAGTATAAAAGAAATATACATATTTATCTTGATATATGTTGTTTTAACAAAAATATATTAATAATTTCAATTTTTAATAATATTGGGCCCGTGTCACGGGCCATTTCCTTCCTCTAGTTATTATTAGAGAAGGCACATTGACTTTGAAATGACACCAACAATAGATTATTAATTATTATAAGATCTGAAAAGTAAATAAATGAAATTTAAATTAAAAAATTTGAGGTTTTGAATCCATTTTATTTTATATATTTGATCTTTTTTTAACGATGTCACGATTCAACCCACCGAGCCGTGCGGACACCTACTCTAACGCCTAAGTAGGAGAACCCTTGACTCCCAATAATTAGAACCATGTGGAAAATTAAGAAAATTGTTGAATAAAGGAAATTCATTTAATATTTTTTTTATAGAAACAAGAGTTTAAAACGACTCAAAGTTAAGACTTGTAAAGTAATTAACACTCAGGGATCTAGTCTAAACAGATATAAGAGCTACTAAGAGTACAAGAAAAGACATAATAATGAAAAGACACAGCTTCCATCATGCGGAAGAAAAATAGAAGCTGCTGGAGATTTGTCTACGTCTTCACCTATGAAACATCACTGACCCTGCAACCATGACTATGCCCAAAAAGGCATAGCAAGAGTAGTATCAGTACAACCACACATACTGGTAGGCATCATCGGTCAACCCGAATACCCACCGCATAATTTAAGAAATCAATTGGCGAATCATGCAATAAGACTAATCGCTCCTCCACCTCTATATTTTGCCTGCCCTTACCATTCCGGATATTAATATCATACTAGTTCACTTGCCTCTAACCCCTTTCTCGCTTCTTTTGTGATTACACTTAATCATTCTATCCTCCTAAGGAAGTTCCAGATATACTACTACCAACCCGGCCACCTATTCACGATACACCCTTACATTTTTCCTCGTCTCTACTTAACTTATGACCCCACATTACGCCTATCAAGGCTTACTATCCGTTTATATTACCATCCCCTAACCTTAACAATAAGACTCATGACCTCATTCCAAATAACAAAGATAGCACTGGGACCTTTAGTTCCCCTTTTTCCATACTACAACCCGAATTGGGACTCTACCATTCACAATTCATTACACAACTAGATATCTCCAACTATCTTACAACATCGCAATTCCCAGATGTAATAACATAATGTACAATCCACCAATCTTTTTAGAAAACATGCCTAATTCCACATTATCAATAGTATGAGCAAGTAGACATATATGACAAGTCAATGGTCCTCTCATGGAACCTATACCCAAACTGTTAGTGTATCGGTACGTGGTACCCGATCCAAGTTAGTGTGCCGGACGTGACACCCGATCCAAGATAGTGTCGGAACGTAACACCGAATCCATTCAGCAAGCCACAATCACAATCACAATGTACATTCTCATAGTCATACAATCAAGTCATGACTCATGGCATGCAATTATTCAATCATCCTCATCTACGACTAGTGTGATCAATAATGTAACATTCGCATACAGACACACATTATAATGAAGCAATTGCCAATATGTATATCACATCATGATGAAATCACAATCATTCCCAACCCTAATCCACCAACTAGGAACATACACATAACCAACCCTTTTTTGGTGCACAAAAAGCCTACGCATGAATTCTACCGTCAATTTCAACATACTACGCATCGAATAACAGATTTATAACTACTCAACGAATAAACCTACCCTACCTGGGTGACAAGCTACTGCATGGAATTATAGCTCCAATTTAGGTTTTCGGGTGACAAGACGGTGAATTTGGCCAAGAATCTGCAAATCATCCATCTCCTTACGCTAGAATTCCCTTCCTCCTTCTTTCCCAAGCCTAGAACAGCTTTTGGAGGGTTTCTTGGTGATTTATGTCTAATTTACATTCTGCCTCGCCTATCCCGCTCTGGCGGCTACTTACCCTGTTGAGGCGCTGTCGCCCTAGCGGGACAGTGGCCCCAACATTTCCCCGAAGTTTTTACTTTTCCTAAATAACGACGGTTCGGATCGTTACAAACGATATACTAATATTTTAGGATAAAGACCTTCATTTTAACCTCGTGGAGGAAGAGAGGTTGTTTCCAAAAGATCCTCGATTCAGATGTAGCAATTCTAGATATAAAGAAGACAATATATCGAGTCTCAAGGAAATAGTGCAGCATCTACCAGAAGGAAGCAACAACTACAATAAAATAGTGCAATAACCAAGACATGATACACAATATACTAGGATAGAAAATTGAAATCAATAATGATGAATATAAAAAAGTAAGAACTACAATAAAATAACTAGTACAATGTCAAACACCAACCACCCTAATGAAAGAAATACTACACTATCTGGTAACCTTCTACCCTAAGACGTGTCCTCCACACCCTCCAATCTAAAATCATTTCTTTTGTAATTTGAAGCTGAGCAATATCTTGTTTTATGACCATGATGCTCAAATGATTACATAATGTATTTCTATCATCTTCTATTACTCATTTATTATTGCCTAAATAAAATCAAATTGATCAAACTAAATTAATCAAAAAAGTTTAAATTTGAATTATAACAAATTGGATTTATTAGGTTTATTTTAGTAACAATCTATGTACTTTAAAATCATGGCAAATGTGTGATTTGTTCCATGCTTTTAAAATTGTTTCCTAAATCAAATAATCATTTAAAACACTTGTTATTATTCCTAATCATTTCTATATATTTAAAGACAAAACTGAAACTAGTCTCAACCTCATATTTTTAAATGTGTTGACAAATGAGATAATGTAATTTAAAAATTAGCTAATTAGCTAAGAATGAGTTAATTTTACTGTTCAGTTCTTTTTCGTTTTCAGAGGATAATTAGATTGTGCCCTCTTAAAGGAATAGTATTGTTAATCCATTTTATAGTAAAGGATCTTGAATATATTAAGTGGACGTTTTGGTTACATAAAAATAATGAAACTTAGAAGAAAAAAATACTACTCCCTCCATCTCATTTTATGTAGTGATATTTGTCTTAGCACGGTATTTAAGAAAAAGATGGAAATTTTTGAAACTTTTGATTTAAAAAATCTTTAGATATTTATCTGACATTAAGTAACTTCATTAAGAGTGAAAGGGGAATTATAAAGTTTAATCATTTCTAATTATTGTAAGGTGATATTCTTTTTGGGATGAATTAAAAAGAAAAGGTTGACACATAAATCGAAGAGATGGATCATTTGTTTTCAAGTTGAAAATAATATTTCAAATTTTGAGTTGTGTTTAGACATTAATATAAATTGGAATTATTTTTTGAATGTTTTCAGTGATTTGAAGTCAAAATGTGAAAATAAGATTTTAAATTTTTTTCAAATTTAAAAAGCGATAAATTCTGAAAAATTGTCAGAGTTCTATGTCTACAATTTTTTGAACAAAAGCTAGGAAAAGAGGTAAAAATTATTTATGGTCGAATGGACAGTCACTCTTATTCTATGAGCATAGCAATGTTCCGCACTAACTGTTTACTCCAAGTCAATAAATGCATTACAGAGGCGCTGAAAGGACATTAAACATTCACCAATGGCGTTGCTCCTAGGTTTTTGTCTCTCTCACAAAGAAAATTGATGACAAGTAACAACCTAGTTTTTGCTTTGATCCCACTTTCTAAATTATTAGTTTTTGCTATGATCCCACTTTCAGAATTCCTTCCAACAAACAATGGACAACACAGATAGGTAATGGGAAATTCCTCCTTTTTCCTTGTAGCAACTTTGTAACGATGTTGGGAGAGTGACATACTGGACATCTAAATTGTTTTCTTATTATTTTGGAGAATTTTGAACTATTCATTTAACTATAGTTAATTAATTGACAGGAATTTATTAAATAACCAATTTTAATTAATGCTTAATGGGTCATGTTTATAATTTATTTAATAGCATATACCACTTAACCCATATATGAAAATAAATTAGTAGGGTTGAGACTTTTGAGTCATAAATTAAGAAAAACAAAACTGGTATACTTGAGGTAAGCTTTTAATTTGGCTGTATATTTATTCTTTTAGAATATATGGGTCACTTAAATACGTTGGCCAACTCATTTTTTTCCATTGTTGCAAGAGTTAGTGGAGAACTTTAATTTTGAATTGATGAGAGTAATGATTAGTCAAGGGCAAGAAAAGGAAAATCAACTTTCTGCTGTATGTTAATGTGTGGAACTTCTAGTTTGTTTTGAATATATGTAATGTTAAGCTTGTGATGTTAATTATCCTTTATGGCTGGCAGTAATCTTTTAACTTCACAATTATTATAATTGGAATTTAAAAAGATGAAGGTAAGGTGCTCAGTCAGAAAACAATATATGGAAATTAAATAAATATTATCATAATTTGTTCGTTAATTTCTTTGGAATTCGTGACTTCTTCAGAATTAAGTTGGTTTTGACATATTGGTATATACATATAAATATTAGGGGTGTTGTATTATATGTACACCGTTAGATTTATGTTATTTGGGGGAATTGAGATTTAACTCTACACTTGAATTTGAAAATATAAGAGTTGACATGTTAATCTACACCAAGATTAGGAACTTGATTATAGATTTGAGTGAGTTTTTGAGTTTTGACTACACATATAGTAATATGAGTGTTGTTAGTTTCAAAATAATATTGGGATTTTTTATGTGAATAGATTGCATTTATTTGGAAGCTCAAGAAAAGGGAAGACTCAAGTCCCAGAGTAATTGTTTGACTGTTTGATGCAAGTGGATTTCTCGACCCTTGTTAGTATATAGAATATTGTATTTCCTTGTGGTATATGTTGGGAAGTAATGTGACTTGCTGATGGGTTGACTTGTTCACATTGAATGATCCTAATGAGGAAAGAAGGGTAATAAAAGGCAACCTAAGTATATATTAATGTGTGATGTGTTTAGAATGACTGGAAAGATTTATTGATTCAGTATTGATGTTGTATCACGATTGTGTTGTTCTGAACTGTGCATTGATATAGAAATGGTCATCTCCTTTTTAATTGTGTGAACATACCATTTGCATTGGTTCAGAGACATAGTTGTGACAACTGTTATGTGAATTTGAGAAGAATAAGGAACTAAAGAGGATGAACCATTTTAAGGCGTTCTAAAGATATTATTATTTGAGAGATATCTCGTACACTACGAAGAATTCAATTATCGAGGGTCTTGTTGCACGCCCCGATGGATGCATAGACATATATATCCTCTATGGGTCCTAAACTAAGAGACAATGGGTGTGTATCACTAGATCAGACATGCATCACCATAATTGGCATTGCATTTCATTGTATTGCATATCTTTATCATGGTGAACATGTGAATTTTTTTGTGGAACTTGTGATTGTCGAACTTGATCTTGTGCATTATTGATCAGTTATGATTGGAGTATTGTTATTGAGCTATGTGCTATTTAAATTGTGAACTATTAGGTTGAGCTAGTTTTATGCAGATTGTAGTTGCGGAGGTTCAGTTTTAGTGGTAGGAGTAACCATATTCAATATTCTTAGCATTGTGTTTAGGAATTTGCTTGCTAAGTACCTTGTGGTCTGGTACTCTCCCATTGCTTATACAGTTGTGTGGGTTATGAGCCGGGATTTTCCTGATACTTCCTCTTCTTGTATGAGGCTTCATATGGAGATTTGTGAGGTAGATGTTTGTGTAACGACCTGATTCCGTCGTTAGAGAAAAGCCAATGGAGAAAGAATTGGGGCCAGAAAATTTTTTCGTAATAACTTGAGATTTCCTAGCCTAGTGCAAATTTCGACGAAATCGGAGTCAGTGAGGTCTAGGGAAATCTGGTAACAAATGAGAGATCTAATTATGATTTTGATTATATGAGTAGTTAGATAAGTCGTTAAGGAATCCGTACGACTTTACGAAATTGAATTCGGGTGAGTACAACTCCCGAAGTCGATCTTAGCGTGAACGGTATTTTCTAAGCGTCGTTGGTTAAAGGTGTGTTGTGAAATGAGGGTCTTGGAATTATTAAAATAGCTCACTGGTTTCGTGCAAGCCGCTGGGGTGGGATTTCTACCGCCAAGGCGGGGCCGCTGTAGCGGGGTGAGGACCACTGTGGCGGGTCCGACGCGACTTAAGGTCGTAAATAAATCCCAAAACGTCTTTATTCTGCACTTTTCGGTTTTTAGAGCTAAGAAACGAATCCCAGACGATTCTTGACAATTTTCCACCATTCTTGAGGCTAAAGGTAAGATTTTAATTCCCCGAATCTATTTTTCGATCCGTAGAACGTAATTTAATGGGTAATTATCGATGGGGAAGGGTTTTGATCTAGAATCTATGGTGGAAACAACCTTATTTTGGATACTTGGGATCATGGGTATGATCTAGGGTTCATAGAATTGTTAGCAATTCGGGTAATTAGTGATTGTTTATTGATTCCCGTGTTATTATGATTGTTTGTAGACCAAGAACAAGCAGAACGAATCGGGAAAGGGAATAATCAAGTTTCTTAGGGTTTCAAACTCGTTTCGAGGTAGGTGATGGTTGTGATTCTATGATTGTGTGATGTATGTTTGTTCTTGCTTCATTATGATACATGTATGTATATGAATGTTGCATTATTGATCACACTTGTTGTAAATGAGATAGATGAATGATGGTTACCATGAAATCATGACTTAAATGTATGATCTTGAGGATATACTTGTGATTGTGGTGTGTTGAATGAATCGGTTGCCACGTTCCGGCATAACTAACTTGGATCAGTTGCCACGTTCCGGCATAACTAACTTGGATCGGTTGCCACGTTCCGACATAATTATGGGATCGGTTGCCACGTTCCGGCATAAACATTGGATTGGGTACCACGTTCTGGTATGCTAACTGTTTGGGTGTGGGTTCCATGAGAGGATTATTGAATTGGGTTCCGTGAGAGGACCATCGAATTGTGTTGTGTATCTACTTGTGATGAGTTCGTTAATATCTAATGACGATTGATATTGGAAGACGATATATTGCTCTAAATTGATATAATTGTGATATGTGAGAATCGTGAAGTTGTTCATTGTTCGTATATGTTGATGATATTGTATATTTTCGATATGTGTATGTGATTATATTGTTGTATTGACTAATATATGTTACACTTATTGGGATAGCCGCGTGATCCTACCAGTACACTGTGGTTGTGTACTGATACTGCACTTGCTTGTTCTTTGTTGAATACAGAGCATCTTTAGGCGGCTATTGATAGACCTCAACTAGGTGACTATTGAGCGTGATCAGATTCAAGGGTGAGCCAGTTCTTTTAGGCTGCCATGAATCTTTCTTGTTTAAGTCCACTCTTTTCGGACTTAGACTATTTGTCTAAGGTGTTGTTTAGTTTCGGGTTGTACCCCTTGTTCTTAGACTTGTCGTTTGTAAAGTTTTGATACAATGACTTTCAGATTCTAGGGGTTGAATTTCCGCATTAGTTTGGTTAAGTTATTTATTTAAAACTTGGGGAGTTTATGGGAACTTTGTATTTCTTTTAGTCATTTAAACCTGCTTCTGTATCTTTAAATGCCTTTGTTTTCATAAAATTTGTTTGTTTGGGTTGTAGTAATAGTTCTCCCACCGGAGGGATTGTGTGGGTGTCAATCATGACGGTCTGGTTCGTGACAAAATTGGTATCAAAGCCCTAGGTTCGTTGATCTCATTGTACCAAAACGAGTCTAGTAGAGTTTTGCGGAACGGTACAATGGCGTCTATACTTTTCTTCGAGAGACTATAGGACTTTAGGAAAAACTCACTTCTTTCTACTCCTTCGTGCTATGACTTGAATCCAATTGGTATCTGGGTGATACAAATTGGTATCTTTCCTCTTTCACTCTATGGTCCGAGCTAGAACAACTAAAGTGGTAACACTATCACTAGCAAGAGAGGATGTGTATAGACTACCGACAGTTGAATAGGGTAACCATTAAGGTCTGGTTACCAATAGTTAAAGATTGAGGCAGTTAAGAATTGGGTTCGACCAAGTTCTATGATTAAAATTAGCAGTTTTGTGGGGCTCGCTAGTTGCTTTTATCGCTTGTGGTATGAGTTGAGTCCAATTGGTATCTCCTGATTCCAATTGGTATCTCAACGAAGTGAACTAGACGCCGTAGTCCCGGCTGAAGGGACACAAGCAAGTTAATTGGAACTCAGAAGGCTCCAATTGGTATCTGGCCTTAAGGGTCGTATAAGGCATATATGATCAGTAATGGTCATCTATGAAACGAACTAATTAAAGAATTTGGACTTGTCTGCAAGTTATAACTGCTTGAGTGTCGTGAAACTTGTTGTGAAAAGAAAGTCATCACGAGATTAGGTACAAGGGTCTAGATAAATTACAATGTAGTTCATAAGAGAGAAATCTGGACACAACCAACTGATAATTGTGTGAGAGTCTGGGTGTATCCTAGGGATATATGTGTGGTAGCGTTTAAACAATGTAAAATGATTTTAAAATGTGTACTTCGTTGGGTTGAGCGGGGGGTAGACAATGATTGTCCTAGCTAAAGGGATTTTCTTAAATGCCTAGTTATAGTTGGGAAAGTCAGGGCCGCTGGGGCAGGATTTTCCCTACCACGGTGAGACTGCCAGTTCAGGATTTCTCCCGCCAGAGCGGGACAGGACAAGACATAATCTCAGCCTTGTCTCCCCTGTTTTCCCTTAGTCTGAATTATGGACCCCGAATCGTACCCGAACTAACCCCCGCGATCTAATTCAGTGTTCAACAATCGGATGTAAGTTATAAGGTGTGTTAAAATTGTGGAGAACCTGGGCATATGAGGAGGAAATCAGTGAGGTCGTGGAGGCCAGGAAAATGGTAATGCAGGCAGAGAAGTAGTGCAGCCAGGAGAGAAGGTTGCCCGTCAAGACGACAGGGCTCAGTTATATGCTTTTCCAGTCAAGATCGAGTTTGAGGTGTGTGATGTAGTGGTCACTAGTGTTACTCTTGTTTGTGCTCGGATGTCTATTGTTTTGTTTGATCCGGGTTCTACTTATTCATATGTGTCAGTTCAATTGCCTTGTGATTTGATGTGGTTTGTGATATACTCGATGCCCCCATCCATGTTTCTACCTCAGTTGAATAGTCAACCATAGGCACCCATGTGTATCGTGTTGTCCTGTTGTGGTTATGGATTTTCAAATTTGGGTTGATTTGGTTATGCTGGATATGACTGACTTGATATAATCTTAGGCATGACTTGGTTGTCCCTCCTATTTTACCGGGCTTACTTGTAATACTAAGTCGGTAACTCTAGAGATCCCCGATAGGGAATGATTAGAGTGGGAAGGGATGTACAAGCCTAAGACAGCTAAGATCATATCCTTCATTCGGGCTAGGAAACTAGTGGGGCAGGGTTGTTTGGCTTATTTGGCTCATGTTTGGGATGTTGAGGTTGAGTCTCCCTTTATTGAGTCTGTTCCTGTGGTGTCTGAGTTTAAGGAAGTGTTTCCTATGGATTTGCCTGGTATGCCTCCGGATAGAGATATAGATTTCTGCATTGACTTGGAAACTGTCACTCGCCCCATTTTCCATCCCTCTGTATCGTATGGCTCCAACAGCAATAAGAGAGCTTAAGGCTCAAATCCAAGAGCTTCTTGATAAGGTTTCATCCGTCCTAGTGCTTCCCCGTGAGGTGCTCTTGTCTTGTTGTTAAGAAGAGGGAGGTTAGTATGAGGATTGGTGATTTTATCTTGAGCCATAATGGAGTGGATTAATACCGAAATGACAAGCTTATGGATAAAGAAAGTCTCATTGAGTATACTTGGGTGAAGGTAATTGAACAGTTTAGTAAGTAAATATGTATAAAATTGGGTTAGCCCTTTGAATTTGATGGGTATACCTGAGTTTGAGGTATCATGTCGATGAAAATGTTGACTTCATAATGATAGCCAGGGCTAACTGAGTGTAATGGTGGTATGAGTTTGTGATGGATTGTGATGGGATGCAACTATATAATAAGATTGTTGGTAAAGCGAATTTTGTATAGTAAGTACGACTTGCGAGTATCTAAGGTCATGGTTTTCTAATATTGGGTGAGTAATGTGGTTGTATGGAAAGTTTAAGAGATGGTGGGACACCACTCGAATAGAATGTTAAAGAACTAGAGTTATAATAAAGGAAAATATAGTGGGATGTAGTACAACCTTTAGAGAGAGGCTAGAGCAAGAATATTTTATTTGATTGTAAGGGCTAAAGAGATATCTTTAGTGGGGGTAGATAGTTGGGTTCAGAGACGCGTGATTTCGTTGTTTTGTTGTGGCTATGGTAATAGTGTCATGGGTCCATCATATGAGTCAAAAACTATTGAAAAAGACTTGAGAAAGGAGTATGCGGACATTAGCTTGAGTAAGATGACAAGTGTTGGTTTATAATAAGGTAAATCGTCGGAGCGTTTATGATGGTTGTTAGTATTATGAGTATGATTCACTAGCTATGCTTTTGTGTGTTTTCACTTTTATGGGTGGATCCCTAGTGGTGGATTAGGGGTCCCAAATCCTACGATGTTCTCTTGGTTGAGTGGGAAGATTGGGAAGATTTGGTTATTTCGAATGACATAATTGGTGTTGTCTTGGAGTTGTTAAAGTATTTGAGTAGGTCTACATGTACCACCTTGCTTATGAGAATTTATAGAAGAGCTACCATGCGTATTTGTGGTTATCTGGCAATCTTAATTTTCCTCTAGTCGTCGAGGTCATGTATCGATTATGTGTGGTTGAATGTGGGGATCTTTGGGTCCAATTCTACTGTTCTTAAGAGGTAATATACAATTACTAAATCTAGCATTTCTATTATGTTGTTGGAGGGGTTGTATGCTTGGACATATCCCTCGATGAGTATCTGATTTCTAAAGATCAAATTTGTTATAACTTAAGCTCATGGGAATTTATGTTGTGGGATGGAGATATTGTTAAGAATTATGATTGTTTGGGTATTATGAGTGTGTGTTGGTTGATTCAGGTTCACCTCTATTTGTAGCAAGTATTGACTTGGAATTTTATCATGCTTAAGTGCTAAAGCATTCGTCCGGATGATTGTGTCAAGGTCCTTGATAACATGTTGTAGACGTGTGTACGATCAACTTTGGTGGTTGTTGGGAATTGCTTTTGTTGTAGATAAATTTACATACAACAATGATTATTACTCGAGTATTGTGATGACTTCATTGAGGCATTGTGTGGATGGATATGTAGGTATTCAATTGGTTGGTTTGTGGACGAAGACTATATCATAAAGTGAGGCTCAGTTGTGTCAGACAAGACCTCTGTATGAAGAAGAACCGGTTAAAATTCGTGATTGCGATGTCCGGAAGCTAAGGATATGCGAGACAAGTATCCCCTATTGTTCAGTGATTCAAGTACTACTCTACTCTTACTTTAGTCAGTCTTCCCTAGTTGATCACTCGGGGACGAGTGATGGGTAAATTGGTATCTATTGTAACGACCTGATTCCGTCATTAGAGAAAAGCCAATGGAGAAAGAATTGGTGCCAAAAAACTTTTTCGTAGTAACTTGAGATTTCCTAACCTAGTCCAGATTTGGATGAAATCGGAGTCAGTGATGTCTAGGGAAATCTGGTAACAAATGAGAGATCGAATTATGATTTTGATTACATGAGTAGTTAGATAAGTCGTTAAAGAATCCGTACGACTTTACGAAATTGAATTTGGGTGAGTAGAACTCCCAGAATCGATCTTAGCGTGAACGGTATTTTCTGAGCGTCGTTGGTTAAAGGTGTGTTGTAAAATGGGGGTCTTGGAATTATTAAAATAGCTCACTGGTTCCCTCCAATCTGATGGGGCGGGATTTCTGTCGCTAGGGCGGGGACGCTGTAGCGGGGTGAGGACCGCTGTGGCGGGTCCGACGCGACTTAAGGTCGTAAATAAACTCCAAAACGTCTTTATTATGCACTTTTCAGTTTCTAGAGCTAAGGAACGAACCCAGGCGATTCTTGACAATTTTTCACCATTCTTGAGGCTAAAGGTAAGATTTTAACTCCCCGAATACGTTTTTCGATCCGTAGAACGTAATCTAATGGGTATTTATCGATGGGGGAGGGTTTTGATCTAGAATCTATGGTGGAAACAACCTTATTTTGGATACTTGGGATCATCGGTATGATTTAGGGTTCATAGAATTGTTAGCAATTCGGGTAATTAGTGATTGTTTATTGATTCCCGTGTTATTATGATTATTTTAGACCAAGAACAAGCGGAACGAATCCGGAAAGGGAAGGATCAAGTTTCTTATGGTTTCAAGCTTGTTTCGAGGTAGCTGATGGTTGTGATTCTATGATTGTGTGATATATGTTTGTTCTTGCTTCATTATGATACATGTATGTATATGAATGTTGCATTATTGATCACACTTGTTGTAAATGAGATAGATGAATGATGGTTACCATGAAATCATGACTTAAATGTATGATCTTGAGGATATACTTGTGATTGTGATTGTGGTGTGTTGAATGAATCGGTTGCCACGTTCCAGCATAACTAGCTTGGATCGGTTGGCACGTTCCGGCATAACTAACTTGGATCGGTTGCCATATTCCGGCATAATTATGGGATCGGTTGCCACGTTCCGGTATAAACATTGAATCGGGTATCATGTTCTGGTATGCTAACTGTTTGGGTGTGGCTTCCATGAGAGGACTATTGAATTGGGTTCCGTGAGAGGATAATCGAATTGTGTTGTGTATCTACTTGTGATGAGTTCGTTTATATCTAATGACGATTCATAGAGGAAGACGGTATGTTGCTCTAAATTGATATAACTGTGATATGTAAGAATCGTGAAGTTGTTCATTGTTCGTATATGTTGATGATATTGTATATGTTCGATATGTGCATGTGATTATATTGTTTTATTGACTAATGTATGTTACACTTATTGGGATAGGCGCGTGATCTTACCAGTACACTGTGTTTGTGTACTGATATTGCACTTGCTTGTTCTTTGTTGAGTACATGGCATCTTGAGGCGGCTATTAATAGACCTCAGCTTGGTGACTAAAGAGCCTGATCGGATTCAAGGGTAAGCTAGTTCTTTCAGGCTGCCATGAATCTTTCTTGTTTAAGTCCACTCTTTTCGGACTCAGACTATTTGTTTAAAGTGTTGTTTAGTTTCGGGGTTGTACCATTTGTTCTTAGACTTGTCGTTAGTAGAGTTTTGGTACAATAACTTTCAGGTTCTAGAGGTTGAATTTTCACATTAGTTTAGTTAAGTTATTTGTTTAAAACTTGGGGAGTTTATGGGAACTCCGTATTTCTTTTAATCATTTAAACCTGCTTCCGTATCTTTAAATGTCTTAGTTTTCATAAAATTTGTTTGTTTGGGTTGTAATAATGGTTCTCCCACCGGAGGGTTTGTGTGGGTGTCAATCACGACGGTCTGGGTTGTGACAGTTTGTCATCTCAACAAACCTTCTTACTCTTATTTATGATTTTGTTCTGTTATAGAGACAATATCATTTGAGACTTGTAATTTTCTTTCAAATCAATTGTAATACATTAGAAGCTTGTGCATTTGACAACCAGGTTTGGAGATTTAGTTAAGCTGACTTGTTATCCAAATTAGTAATTGTTATTAAACTTCAAATTTCAATTTTTTTTCCGCACTTTATTGCAATGGTTAGGTTTGAGGCTGACTTGTCTGTGTGGGATAAGACGAGTGTCATCACATCCATTTTTGGATCGTGACACTTATGGACACGGGACAAACTTGTAGTAAAGTACTTCACATTGCCTTATTCCTTCCTACCCATGTTCTTACACTAGTATACCAATTCCATTATTAAGTCATGCCTTGCTCGCGTCACTTTCTTCCTTTGCAAAAGTAATCGTTCATCCTTTTAGGTTGAATTACACTTCTAGTACTCTGACGTGGCTTGCCAATGCAGAAATCACTCAGACATCCTCCTTATCAGAAGTTGGGATCCTAGAGGCAACACCAATATCCTTATCACTATTCACATTGTTGATTGTGTTGTCTCCAATCGAATTGACGTTTTCGATTTCATGTCCTAGAGATGTAACATTTATGCTATCATCTCTAGTATTTGAAGATTTTCGCAGAAGAGAAGGATAATATCTTGCATAATCTTTCCAAAAATGAGTTAGAAGATAATTTTTATGACAAAGGGAACAATTTGTCACTATTTCTAGCATTCAAATCACTAGCTTCTTTCCCAGGATGAGACAACTTTTTTGAGGAACATTAATGAAACGTTTCACATGTCACATTTTCATCGCCTAAAGATTGATGAGCATGCTTCTGTTCGGTACTCAAGGAATTCCCACTCCTCATCTCTCCATCAATGTGAGCTTCAACATCATTAATCATCTCAAGGAACTTATTCTAGAAAGATCATATAAGAGTTTGCAGAGAACATAAAAGAAATTATTAAGGCTATTCGAGTTTCACCGAAAATCTTTTTTGGGAGAAGGCATATAAAGGAACAAATATTTTATTCTTTTTTGAAAAAAAAGTTTTCTACTACAGTTTAAATGAAAAACACTAACTTGAAAGAGTTGGCCAATCTCTATTGATGAAGAAGTACAATGGCTAATCAATAAACACAAATGATTATATACAAAGAATGTAGCTTCCATGTTTAGTAATCGAACCAATTAATTTTTAGCTAACAAAATTTAATATTTAATACCCATTCTTTTTTTAAGTAGTGCATGTTCTAAAAATTCTAGATTCGCATTTGATAAAGTACCCTCTACAATTCAAGGAGGAGCCGAAGTATATCCATGTCAAGAATCAGTATGCAGAAATGAATACCATTAAAAAACTTTTTATTTGAACAAGTGACTTTCAATTAATTATATATGGCGTGAACTATATCAATTCCTCAACATATAAAAGATTAATCTTATAACACAAGAAAAATGAAAAAATAATCCAAATCAAAGCACACATTACAGACTAAAATAAAAAAGAGGCACAGAGATCAAAACATATATTAGAGATTTAAAAAAGGAACATAAATCAAAGCAAGAAAGTTTATTGTTAATTTTTCCTTAGCCTTACAACATTTTTAAAAATTGTTGATGCAACAACATAAATATTAAGACAATTCAAATTGAAAACTTTATCATTTTCATGTATTTAAGATGCAGTACTCCAACACTGAAAAGCAAATATCGAGATCTATCAATGCAAAAATCTGTCACTTCAAAAATAAAATAAAATAGATAGAACAAATTCAAGAATCTGATTAAAAAAATTTAAGACAGTAATAAAATCTCACTATCAACTTGGAAACTCATTATGAAAAGTATTGTCACACATAGCACAAAAAATAATGGAGATTAAAAATAAATAAATAAATCTCTTCTCTTCGGTAGTTATGCTAAGTTCATAATCTTCACTAAAATTATTTGTCTAAAATGAGTAAATAAAAAAAAATCTGCTTTTTTGATATTTTAAAACTTTTAAATGAGAAAATTCATATGATGAAATTTATGTGATAAATTCAGGTGTATTTAATGAACTAAGGAAAGTGACAGAGTTTTTGACCGAGTAATTCACCTCAATCATAGATTATCGGTGAATTCTGGCAAAATCAATTTATGAGGGTTCTTAGTTCAATGTTTTGCTAGATTCTCTAACACTGAAATATGACTAGTGAGAGGAAAATAAAGCTCAAGGGTTTATACATTAGTGTGATAAGTTATCCTATATACAATGTGGTTTAGGGAAAATAATATTTTATGTCTAGCTATATTGATTGTGTTATGTCACGAGAGTCTTGTTAAAGAATCTAAAATGAGATGTCATAATTTCTAGTTGTTCATTGTGTCCTGCTAGAATGGAATAAACTATAAAAAATGCATTGCAGGATCAAAATTTTTCCATATCTTTGAGTTATTAGTCAAAGTAATCCTTTTTTTTTTTTTTTATCATGGAGCACTAATAGTCCTCCATATTTTAACAATTGGTGCAATTTTGATATTCTCTGAAGCATCCGTTTAATTTTTAACAGTGTTTTTTGTGCATCAAAACAACATAGGAATTTCACCAAATTAGTTGCGCACTAGATTCACACTAAAATGACATTATAATTGCATCAAAAAAGTAGCAGAGAAGTACCATAACAACATAAGAAAATACTAAAATTGCACCATAAAAACCTCAAAACACTATCAAATTTACACCAAAACAGCAGCATCGGATCTTCTGCACTGAAACTACACCAATACAACATTAGAAAAGCAGCAAAACTACACTGAAATTGCACTAGAACAACATCAAAACAAACTCCAAAATTACACCAGATCACACTAAAACAACACTATAACGCACTCAAAAGCAGAACTAGATTCCCCTTAAAACTACCCAAAAAATAAATGAAAAGCAATAGCAAATAATAGTTTAAATTTGAAGTCTTGATGACAATGAAAACTATTTGCATTCATAAAAAGAATGAGTTTTACTTTTGCCGAAGACTTCCATTGAAGGGACATGAACAAAAAACAAAAAGGAAAAAAAGAGATTTTTCAAAAGTAACAAGATGAATCTAAATAATTCTTACTTAACCAATAACCAATCTCATTTTTTTATTCTGGGAATCAAAGTTATGAAATTATGGATTGGGAAGATTTGATTAGGAATGGTTGAAATAGTATTATGGTATATAACATATGAGACTTTCTCACGGGGACAGAAATTGCATCGTTAAAAATTAGACGGTCGTTTGATAGAATACAAAAAGTGTGCTGACTCTTGAAACATGAAGGACTGTTAGTGCTACATGTGTGTCAAGACCCAAAGTATAACCTAGATGTGACATAACGTATTAGACCCAAAAAGGCCTTACACAAGCCACTTGACATATATATAACCAATATAATAGACAAAGGTAACTAATCTCATAGGAATAAATAAGTTTGACATTTATAAGAGGAAATCAATCATAGTCTTGACAAGAAATCTAGTACATCAAAGAAATGGTCGGGACGTAACCTATACACCACATACAACATCCAAAAACTAATGGGTGAGCCTTCATCCCATGGTCCATCCAGTGGTAAGTAAACTCTCAACGGAAAAATATACATAATCATATCATATTCTTATTCATATAGTCCTTTAAATTGTATGAATCTAGTAATACCAATTCAATCACGAAGACTCATAATCATAAGAATAGCTCCTTCAAAATAACATGATTTAATAACATGTTCAATTCATAAGAGATACTTAATTGAAAGAATCTAAATCATGATAATCTTTCATACTAAGAATTAATTCAATTGGAAGCATTCAATTTCATAAAGCATGCTTGATACTTTATCTAAAAGTATTCTTGATTCATAAATCGTTCAATTCATAATGCATGCATGTCTTCAAAGCTTGATTTCAAATCAAAATCAGTTATATAGAATGGGCTCATGAAAATGAACATTAAAACCATTAATTATGATCAAATCATCCATACTATGATCATATATAATGATTAAACACAAAACTAATTGAACCCATACATGAATCATGAAAACCCTAGAACTTGGGTTGGAATCATAAAGAGATTTTGACATTTTCTTGGCATTTAATAGGTGGAGAGAAACTCATTGATAAAATTCTCATATAACTTGATGAACCCTAGTCTTGGAATCCTAAAAGGAGACTTGAACTTGAAAAGTCCTAGAAATCATCTTGAGAGAATCCTTGGAGGGAAGACTTGAGAGATTTTGGGGTTTTAGATTAAATAGGGAGGGTTTTGAGTGTAAAAATAGTTATAGGGCCTAGGAATAGTCTAGAAACCACACAGTTTAGATGTTACAAGAGTAGGAAAATATCCAACTAACCCTAGAAAATATCTATCGGAGCTTATCTAGGGACCCTATGTATGGTCCTCACTCACTTCTACAGACCGTAATGGTCCTTCATATAATCAATTATTGAAGACCAGCTTTCTGAACTCAAAACCTGAGAACCATCCATGATTCCTCAACCAATATACGACTTGTAAAGCTCCCTTAAGGAAGTCAAGCCTGGAAACTAGCCCAAATCCAAGACCTCAACCACGAATGGTCATGAATGGTCTATATCCTCTTTTACAGGATCTACTGGCAACTCGTACACCCAACTTACTAAAAGTCTCTGTTTCTAAAAACCAACAACTGACCAAAAACTATAATGTACAATATGCAAGCCCTTCATGGAGTTCAAGGTATAAAAATCCACCAAGTTTGAAATTCACTCTATAAAGGTATCCACAACATGTACAACATACCGCATGTTGTCTTGTTAGATCGTACAAACCAATATGAGACTTGTCATTTCCAAACTTTTAGAACACCCTATACTATGGAATAGAGTACGGTCCATACTTAGCCTCATACAAACCTGTACCAGCAAATTTTCTACAACATTTCCTTTCCATTTCAACTTTTCTACTTCTGAGGTGTTGTATTTAGTAGCATGGTTGGTTGGGGTTCCAATGTTTTTTATGTGAGTTGAGATATTAGGCAAGATTTTGGTAAAATTTTCGAAGGGTTCAATTCGGTTAACATTCTTAGTAAATGTGCTCAGATGAGATTTTTGTTTGCAATGTTAGCTCCAAAATTGTGAGTTATGTCTAGAGTTACCTTTGGTTAAGATCCCAAGGTTTTTCAGGATGATGTTGTTGTGTTTGGTGAAATGTTGTTTGGTTGCTTTCTGTAATTGTTGACTTGGGTAAATGTTTGATCAAGATTGCCTCTGTTTATTATTTCATCAATTTTGTTGATTCTAAAATGTCAATTTTGGTGGGGTTGCATAGTTTGTTTATGTGCAAGGGGTTTCAAATGAATCTCGAGCGTTCGTCAGCAAATTTCCTCAACTCTATGTTAAGTTGATGTAGTTGTTGGGGTTGTACCCACCATTTTCTAATTGTGCTCATGTGCTTGGAGCCGTAATTCTGAAGGCCCAAGAAATGGTCTTCGCAATCGCAAGCTTGGCACAATGATCATGAAGACCAAGTTTTTTGGTCAATGTGGTTGCAAGCCTTGATAATCGCTATCATGATGAAGGGTCAATGGACCTTGCCAATGCTTATTAATTTCAATTGTTACCTTACGGGTCTCACTATCACGATGAATAGCTATGTGATAATTAGATTCAATTTCACGATTTTCGCATGTATTTTTTCAAATTCTAACTTCAATATGGAAATTTGGAGCTCGAATTGAAGAAACAATTGTGGTAATTGTTGACAATTGTTGGTGGATTATATGGGAGTGTTTTGGGGGTGATTAATCTTCTATTTTGCTTGTAATTTTTGTCGATTCCCCTTCTTTTGTTTCTTATTTGATCATTCTAAAGCTTCATTTGTGTTGGCTATTTAATCCTTCAATTTTGCTCGGATTGTGCCCAATTATGGGAACAATCTCCTTGAGGTGGTTAGGACCTTCTAACAGAGTCAATTTTGTGATTCCACTCATCTAGGGACCCCATGTATGGTCCTCACAACAGTTTGTCATGGTGATAGTAATAAATTTCCAGTTAGAAGTCCTTGAGAAGGTAAACTTTGGAAATGTTAAGTAAGGAGCACGGAAGACTTGACGGACTGTGATCCCCATGACGGGTCATGATGTTGCTCGTAGAGTTAAACCAGTGGGAAGAGTTTGAGAAGCAGAAGTGTGAGTTGGTCAAGTGAAGATCACGGACACCAAGACGGACCGTGGTCATTGTATGGGTCTGTGGTGTCTCCCATGGTGGGTTCCCAGTGTGCATGCATTGAAGAGGTGTGTTTTAAGAGTCCCAAGTAAGGACCACGGAGTGCTTCACGGACCATGAAGCTCTTGACGAATCATCTTACTATCCATGAAAAGCTGCGACAATTCAGTCCTACTTCGAGTAGGACTTTTTTTAGAAAGACTATTTGAATTAATTAGGTTTAATTTTTGTTTTATCTCTTCATATCTGGAACGAGCAACTACTTTCTAAATATTCTTGAGTTTGGTTTTTATCAATTAACATTGAATCGATCTTCGGAGTTGGATTTTGGTTTTCTGAATATCAAGTGTTTGTTGAATTCGCAAACTTTCGTAAGTGATTTCTCTGAATGTTTTCATTACAAATCTTTGTTTGTTCAGTTGAAACCATGAGTGGCTAAAACACCACAACTAGGGTTGTGGGAACTATGACGAAAATCTAAGTGTGGATTCGTAAAACGAGTAGAATATGATTTGTATTTGCAATATATAACTCGGCTTTCATTATTCATTTGTCCTAATCAGTGCACGCGTTAGAATCAGTATCTATCAATAGTTCGAGATAAAATGGATAGTTGGGAAAAAGTTAAGTTAATCTGATGAAATGGAGTTAGAGTTAGAGTTCGAGAGAAGGGAACTTTAAAATCATTGTACGCGGTGGTAAAATTTGTTAACACTCTAGGACCGAGAGGATTTGAGTGGAAATTATCTAACTAGACTAAGAAGTGTTAGATACAGTTAACTCGCCTATGATTTGCAAAGACTAAATTACCTGAAACTCGTTCATGAACTAACACTAGATTACTAAATTACCTTAAACTCGTTCATGAACTAACACTAGATTGTAATGTCATGGGAAACACAGCCCTGGTTTCATTCATTTATCAATACAACCTTAAGATAAATATTGTGTTAATTGTTAATCTGGATCTTTTACCAACATTGGTCACTTGAATCATACAACTAAACCTAATTTACATTCTGAAATTGTTTTCACAAGGAAATATTAACAACATAAGAATAAACGCAACAGTGAAATCATTTATGTAAAGAAATTCTATGTGGGATCGACCTCAACTCACGTTGAGTTCTGTAAATTGACTTCAACTGTTTACATTTCTTAATTAAAGTGTAACTTTGGACGTATCAAATTTTTGCGTCGCTGCCAAAGAATTTCAATTCAGAAGTATTTTACTAGGAACTACTCAAATTGTAGTTATATTTCCTAATTTTATGTCTTTTTCTTTGCCTGTGTCTCTTACAGGTAGTTTCGATAGTGCATTCCCAATACCAGAAGTAAGGGAGCTCCATTGATTCCTTACGATCCAGAACTTCATAAAACTATCTGCAAGATGGTGAATGCATAGGAACTTGAGGCTCAGAGGCAAATATTGGGACTTGAGGCTGAGACCGTTGCAAGAGGTACTCAGCAGAATGTTGTGAACAACCAGCTTTGGGGTGGTGGATGAACATCCAGGAGTAGAAGAAATAGCTCCTCCCAACCGCCAACCACTAGCTCCAAGGGATCGAACACAACAACTAGTTCACATGGTGTTCGAAGAGGATGACTTAGACTTGGATGGAGCTAGAGCCACTAGAGCAATAGTGTTACCTGCACTACCTCCAAGTGTGAAATTTAATTTACAATCACCAGCACAATGATTCAATTGCTGAACCTGAAAGGTATTTCAGAAGTGCAGCTGGTGATGATGCAAATCAACACCCCATGAACTTCGTGGCGATATGCAAATCACAGGAAATTCCTGGGGTTAGTTAGACGGCTATGAGATTGAGGCTATTTATATTTTCTCTCATGGGGGAGGTAACTAATTGGCTGAATAAGCTGACATATGATTTTGTTAGGATCTGGAATGAATTGAAAGAGGCCTTCCTGGAATGATTCTACCCTAAATCAAAAGAGCTACAAATGAAAGAAGAGATAGGGGCACACAAGCAACTACCAGGGGGAGCAATACACGATACTTGGTGGAGATTTAGCCAAAAGCTGAAAAAGTGCCCAAACCATGGTCTCACTGAGAGACATTTGAAACAGGCTTTTTATGGATCACTAAATTGTGTTACTAAGCCTGTTGTTAATGCAGTTTGTGGTGGATCGTTCATGAGAAAGCCATTCATTGAAATCATGCAGCTAATGGATAAGTGTCAAATAATAATAGAGCATGGCACAATAGGGATGCTGAAGTGGAAGATCTGGGGTTCACTTTAGAGCTTTCAGCTGAGCAAAAGAGGAGAGAAGAAGAAAGGGATTAAGATACGGCTCACATAAGAACTCAGATGAATCTACTCACAAAGCATATCATGACAGGGTCTAAGAAGGTAAATGTTGTAGGAGCCCCGAACAGGTATAAAGATCAGGACATTGACTTAGATGAGGAGGCTAAATACTTGGGCAACTAAGGGGGTTTCCGAAATTCTAACTCGGGAAACCAAGGATATAATTATGGAAATACAGGTCGAAACTATTCTAGAGAAGGGTAGTATAACAGGCCAGCAAATAGAGAACAAGGTAATTGGCAAAACAAAGATGGCTACAAAAATTACCATAGAGGTGTTTATGTGCCCCCAGGTAATAGAGATCGTGCAAGTGGTAGTTCCAGTGGGTCCAAATTAGAAGATATGTTGGCTAAGGTGTTGCAAAAAGTTGAATCAATTGATGCAAGTGTGAAAGAAATGAACGGTGATTTCTCCCATATGAGTCAATTGGTGGATTCTCACACCACTTCCATCAAGCAAATAGAGCAACAGCTGGGACAATTATCAGCATCACTGAACAAGAGAAAGAATGGGTCACTACCAAGTTATACTATTCAGAATCCCAAGAAAGACGGACACTGGATGGCTATCACCACTAGAAGCGGTAAGATTCTTAATGAGCCAATATATGCAGGTATTGAGCAGGAATATGGCATAAGGAGAGATGAGGAAGAAGAGGTTGAAATTGAACAGGTGGATGATGTAAATGAGGCTCAACCAATAGAAAAACAAGCAGGAGTGAAGAAAAAAGAAGTTGAGGTAACCTTGCCATTACAGCTGATACCAAGACCACATCCTCCGTTCCCTCAGAGACTCAAGAAGAAAGCTGAAGATGGGAAATTTTCTAAGTTCATAACCATGTTGAGATAGTTATCAGTGAACATCCCATTGGTAGAAGCTCTGGAGAAGATGTCAGGATATGCTAAGTTCATAAAGGATTTAGTCACGAAGAAAAGATCTGTAAGTTTTGAATTAACTGATAATATTCATCTTTGTAGTGCTATTGCTACAAGATCTCTAGTGTAGAAAAGAGAGGGTCCAGGTGCATTCACTATACCGTGCACCATCGGATCATTTGAGTTTGCAAAGGCCCTGTGTGACTTAGGGGCCAGTATAAATCTGTTGCCGCTGGCCATCTATAAGCAACTGGGATTAAGAGTTCCAAAACCCACAACGATGAGGTTGATGATGGCAGATAGTTCAGTGAAGCGACCTGTCGGTATCTTATGGGATGTGCTCGTAAAAGTTGATAGTTTCATGTTTTTGGCAGACTTCATGATTTTGGATTACAAAGTGGACTTTCAGGTTCCCATAATTTTGGGAAGGCCATTTATGGCTACAGGTCGAGCTTTGGTTGATTTTGAGAGTGGAGAGCTGAAATTCAGGCTAAACAATGAGGAGGTAAACTTTAAGATTTGTAGGTCTATGAAGCAACCACAAGACATGAATGTGGTATCTGCGATAGAGGTCTTTGATGAAGGGGAGTCGGGAGCTGCTATTGAGAAAAGGTTTGTTGTCGAAACATTGGCAGCTGTGATTATGAATTTTGAGGTAGACTAACAGAGTGATTATGTGGAGACTGTGAATGCTCTATAGGGTATGGTAGCACATTCTTATGCTCTAAAGAAGTTAGACCTGGATCTAAAAAATAGGCCGAATCCTCCAACAAAGCCATCCATTAAGGAGCCACCTGTACTGGAACTTAAACAGTTACCCAGACACCCGAGGTATGTATTTTTGGGTGCTAACAAACTTTACCAGTTATTTTGGCTGCAGATTTGAATGATGAACAAGTGCAAACGGTAATCAAAGTTTTGATAAGGTACAAAAGGGCAATTGGGTGGATCATTGTTGATATCATTGGGATACCTCCGAGTATCTGCACTCATAAGATCCAACTTGAGGAGGACTACAGCCCAAGCATAGAGCACCATAGGAGGTTAAATCCACCAATGCAAGAGGTGGTAAAAAAAAAAGATCATAAAGTGGTTGGATGTTGGGGTGGTGTACCCCATTTCTGACAATCAGTTAGCCCAGTGCAATATGTGCCCAAAAAAAGTGGTATGACAGTGGTAACCAATGCAAAGAACGAGCTAATTCCATAAAGACGAGTCACTGGATGGTGAGTTTGCATGGATAACAGAAAGCTGAACAAGTGGACCTTGAAGGACCACTTGCCAATGTCGTTCATGGACCAAATGCTTAACAAGTTGGCTGGAAAAGGGTGGTACTGTTTCTTAGATGGTTACTCTGGGTACAACCATATATCAATTTCTCTTGAATATCAGGAAAAGACTACCTTTACTTGTACTTATGGTACTTTTGCGCTCAAATGCATGCCATTTGTATTGTGTAATGCACCAGCAACTTTCCAGAGGTGTGTGATGTCCATCTTCTCAGATATGGTAGAGGACACTCTGGAGGTATTCTTGGATGATTTTTTGTGGTAGGTCACACATTTGATGATTGTTTGTTAAATCTTAGCAAGGCATTACAGAGATGCAAGGAGGCTAATTTGGTGCTGAACTGGGAGAAGTGCAATTTCATGGTTACGGAAGACATAGTCCTAGGCAATAAGGTGTCACAAAAGGGACTAGAGGTGGAAAAAAGTGAAGATTGAGATAATTGAAAAATTGCCCCCACATATCTACGTGAAAGGTATTCGAAGTTTTTTGGACCATGCAAGATTCTATAGGCATTTCATTAAAGATTTCTTAAAAATTGCACATCCCTTGTGCAAGTTGTTAGAGAAAGAGGTGAAATTTGCCTTTAATGATGCTTGCATGAGAATCTTTTTCTTTGAATGCCTAATAGAGAAGTTGATCTCTGTCCCAGTGATCATTGGCCCAAATTTGGATGAACCATTTGAGGTGATGTGTGATGCTAGTGGTACTGCCTTGGGAGTTGTGTTAGGGTAGAAGCACAATAAGATTTTTTATTCGATCTACTATGCCAGAAAATCACTGAATGGAGCACAGTGCAACTACACTCTTACTGAATAGGAACTACTGGTTGTGGTATATGCTTTTGAGAAATTTAGGGCATACTTGCTGGGTACTAGGGTGATAGTCCACACAGATCATACAACACTACATTATCTCATGGCAAAGAAAGATGCAAAGCCGAGATTAATCAGATGGGTGCTACTGCTTCAATAATTTGACTTTGAAGTCAAAGATAGGAGAGGTTGTGAAAATCAGGTGGTTGATCACCTGTCTAGATTGGAAGCAGAAAATATGAAGGAACTTGAGTTGTACATAAATGACTCATTCCCAGATGAGCAGGTATTAGCTGCTACTCTTGATCTCATCCCTTGGTTTCCTGATTTTGCTAACATTCTTATCAGTGATTAGATGCCTGAAAGGAAGAAATTCCTACATGGGTAAGTATTTTTGGGATGACCCTTATTTGTACAGGGTGTGTGCTGATAACATCATCAGGCGATGTATCCCTGAAGCTGAGATGCTACACATTTTAGAAGCTTGTCACTCTTCTCCAGTAAGTGGTCATCATGGAGGTGCCCGGACAACCCACAAGGGACTCTAGAGTGGGTACTACAGGCCTACAATCCATCAGGATGTAATTCATGTAGTGAAGAGTTGTGATGTATGTCAGCGGCAAGGAGCTATCTCTCGTCACCACGAGCTACCAATGACACCCATTCTGGAGGTAGAATTGTTTGATGTGTGGGGAGTTGACTTCATGGGCATATTTGCGAGCTCTTATGGGTAAAAGTACATACTGGTGGCAGTCGACTATGTGTCCAAATGGGTTGAGGCAGTCGCCCTACCTGAAAATGATGGTAAAAGTGTTGTTAGTTTTCTGAAGAAGAACATATTCTCAAGGTTTGGTACACCTAGAGCAATTATAGTGATGGAGTTTCCCATTTCTGCAATAAGGTGTTCAGTGCACTTTTGGCTAAATATGGGGTTAAACAGCACAAGGTTGAAACACTATATCATCTGTAGACAAATGGCCAAGTGGAGGTATCAAAAAGGGAGATCAAAACTATTTTGGCAAAAATAGTGAATGCCAACAGGACAGATTGGGCAACAAAGTTGGATGATGCTCTATGGGCATATCAAACGGCTTTCAAGACACCTATTGGTATGTCTCCGTATCAGTTGGTGTTTGGAAAGGCATGTCATTTGCCTGTTCAGCTGGAGCATAAGGCACTCTGGCCTTTAAAGAAGTTGAATCTCAGTTGGAATGAAACAGCAAACCTGAGACTAGATCAGATCAATGAGATGGATGAGTTCCGTCTGAGGGCTTATGAGAGGTCTACAATGTACAAGGAAAGGATGAAGAGGTATCACGAAAAGCATATTGAGAAAAGGACCTTCAGTCCTGGTGACTTAGCACTGCTTTTCAATTCCAAACTTCGTCTGTTACCTGGGAAACCAAGATCTAAATGGTCTGGGCCATTGAAGGTCACTCAGGTATTTTAGTCAGGGACTATTGAGCTTGAAAATGACAAAGGCAAGAGGTTCAAAGCTAATGGTTAGGGAATAAAAGCATACATGGGAGTCCTAGAGAAAGTGAAAATAGTGGAGGAATGCAAACTTGATGAAGTCTGAGTAAAAAAGTAACATGTGTCGCGTCGCAATTGAATTGTGCACTGCTTGGGAGGCAACCCAATATTGTAACTGTAATAGGTAGTTTATAGTTTAGCATATTTTCATTGTGTTATAGTGTCACTGTGTGCTGGTGTGTGCAGGGAAGAATTGGACAAAGAAGTGGGAAGCTGGGCTCAGGAAGTTCTTCACGAGCAGTCCCACGAGTCGTGGTGCTCTTCACTGGCAACTTCACGACCCATCTCAGTCAACAGAATCCTAAAGGAGCTACTTGAAAGTGTAACAATTGGTTCATGGAAGGGTTTACGGTCCGTCAAACCTTGTACAGACCGTTTATCCTCTCGTGAACCTCAAGTTAGTTTTTCCCACCAAAGTGTTGTTCACGTGCACTTCCACGGACCGTGGTTCTCATCACGAGCCTCTTCACGCTCCGTCGTGATTAAACCAGCAGTACTACTAACCCGACCTGCGCGCAAAGAAAAGTGATTTTAAATGTTATTATATATCTCTTAAAGCGCCAAGGGTCGGTTTCTTCCTCTTCCCTCTCATCCATAACGGTTCTAAGATCTATTAAACGATATTTCAACATCCATAACTTCATAATTAATCAAGAAATCGAAACCCTAGTTCTCTCTTGTCAAGAAATTGAAGTGAAGTTCCTCTTTTCTCTTTTAGGGAAAACTTTTTGATCCAATTCGAAGTAAGTTCTTATATTAACTTGGTATAAGTTTGATCTTATCACAGGCAAGTTAAAATTACTTGGTTTATTCGAATTTGATGATGATTATCTGATAAATTATTGTTGTTCGTAGTTAATTGTTGTGGGTTCGTTGAAATTGGGTCAAATTGGTAGTTTTCATGTATGGGTATGATTTATTTGTGTGGGGAATAGTGATGTATAATGATTTAAGCATGAATTTGAGTCCAAATTGCATAAGTCAAGTATCCCCATGTGAGTTTTGCCAGTAAACTAGGGTGAAGTTGAGAAATTATAAGTGTTTGTACATGGGTGTGTGCATATTAGGAGAATATTGCTCTTTTATGGATAATGTTGGGCGAGAATCGATAGATTAGTAGTATACAAGTGCTAAAAGGTCTCGCAAAAGTGGGTTTGAGTGCTAAAAATGGATACAATCTGACATTGTCCACATTTGAAAGAAAATGTCATTGGGAAAGTGCTAAGTGTAAGTCCACGATGGACTTCACGGACCGTAAAGGGCATTACGGTCCGTGGAACCACTCGTGGTCCACACTTAGCAAAGTATGAACTCACTGGCCAAGTTCACGAGGGCCCAAAAGGTATGTGGTTCACTTCACAGATCGTGAAGTCCTTTGTGAACCATAACCAGTGTAGTCCCCTGTTACACCAAGGTACTGGTCATGTTTACGATGGTCTCCACGGACCGTGGTACCCATCACGACCCGTGTTGACCTCTGTATAAAAAAATCTAATTGTTTTCTTTTCTTTGTATTTAATCTAGTTTTTCATTTTGATTACGTGGCCCTTCCTAATGATAGATTTGGTGATGGCTTTCTTAAGGCAATGTGTCACGTTGTAATTACACAGGGGAAATCTGAGTACCCGTTAGTGTGTCATTTTACTTGTTCGATTATTAATCTGTTGTGATATTTCTCAGGTACCATGGGCCCATGTAGAAAGACTGCACAGTTACACACCTCACCACCACCCTCACCAACTCAAAGTGAAAATGCAGCAGAATCTAGTAGTTCGAAGGTTCGGATTAATACCATCATTAAAGAACACTATCCTCAAACTAATAGATCATGAACAAAGAGGGCTATTCTTCAGGACCCCCATTCCTAGTCTGAAGATGAAGGTAGTGAATCTGGTAGTGGTGAGGCATCTGGTAGTAGGTCCGAAAGAGGTAAAGCATCTGGTAGCGGTTCTGGTAGCTGTTTTGGTAGTGGTTCTGGCAGCGGTGAAGAATTTGTCAGCGGCTCACAGGAGAATGTAGCTGCACCTACACCTGAAGTGGGAACAGAAACTGAAACTGAGGCACTGGAAGACGTAGAGGCCTAGGAAGAAGATGAGGAGGTCAGCACCGAGGCTGCGAGGATTCAATTTGTCCACCTACATGAAGTTGACCCGGTGATGCGATAACTAATTACCTGTTATCGTTCTATGTGGACTGTGCGCAGGTCTAAGGAGTTTTTCAATAAGGGGATTATGTCCAAGACATGAAATTTTGCTAATCGGCCTGTCATACCTGAGGCTGGAGTAGTGGCATCTGATATCCAGGCATTTCCAGACATCTATAGAATATTCCAGATGCATCAATTTGGATGGATAATAAATTCGCCTAGGGAGTTCTCCCACCACATTTCCCATGAATTCTTTGCTTCCTATGCAGCTACTCTAATGAATTTTGCTGCTGACATTGAAAATACAAATAGGGGGCAGAGAGTGTTTGCCAGCACATAGGAACCACTCAATTCGGTAGTAGTGCGAGGCATATTAGTCGATATCTCTGAAGCCACGATCAACAGGATGCCACATGGTCTAGAGTACATAGCACCAGCTTCAGTTGGCCTTTTTGAAGGCAAACATCATGCTGTGACGAGTAAGACTGAGATGGAGGATTCGACGTCGAGAGAGCGGGTCATGCGGTGGATTGTTGGGTTGATTGCTTCAGAGGGGAAGAATGCACCATGGGTAGCGGGGGGACAAATACAGATTACTAAGGCATCATTTTCATTCCCGGCTAAGGTTTGCTGGGCTATTGTTCGTGCACAATTGTGGCTTACAGCGAATGATAACACCTTGTTGTCGTCCCTTGCATCAGTGGTTGCTTGCCTCATGGCTGGTTACCCAGTCAATGTAGGTTGTATCATCCCCACAGAAATGTAGAATAGGGCATTGAATGAGAGAGATGGGTTACCATTTCCCTGTCTGATAGGGAAACTGTGTCTGTAAGCCAACATTCCTCCAAATAGGCTAGTAGATAAATGGATTGAGGCAAACAGGATCACTGCGGCATCTAAAATCAAGGATGTTGTCAATCATCTCTGCGGTGCCAAATTTGCACCGGTGGGACCATTAGCTATCGTACCCCATGTACCAGTCGACATTCCACATCCTGATAGAGGTCCGGAACAGGGTGAATCATCACAACCATCTGCAGGGGTACCACCACCACCAGCTTCAGCCTCACAGGCTATAGGTACTTTTTTCACTATCCCTACTATAATCTTTGAAAGGTTGGTTGCAGATCAAAGGCAAACTCAGGCTCTAGTGGATCAAATTATGCTCAGGTTACCTCAGGTAGTTTAGCGGGATGTGTTAACTACAGAGAAGCGAATAAAGTATGAGATGCAGACATAATTGGCATTATTCAAAGATAGAATGGACGACTTTAAGGTCCATGTGAAAAATTAGTTATAGGCTCATGTTTTAGTGAATTTGGGGGAGTTGAAGATACAATTGGCGGAAATGAGAACCACGATTGCTAAGCTAGCCCAGAAGCAAGTCATTGTGCCTCTACCGGTTGTCCTGGAGCCTTTAATGAGCCTTTTCACTGAGACCCCTTCCACTCAGGTTCTGGATGATTTCTGGGGAGAACTGCCCAAAAGCAAATCAGGCAACAGAAAACACAAAGCCGATGAGTCTGATGAGGAGCAGTCGGAAGACCTCTCTAAGGAGGAAAATAAACAACATAAGAAATCACGCGAGAAGTCGAGGAAAAAAGCTAGAGAAGAAGCAGCACTTGAGCAGTAGAGGAGAGATGCATTGTTAGCTGGTGCTTCTGGCACTGCCATACAACCTCTCAGTACTACCGGTCCAGCTGACCCAGAGTAGGTTTCTGATAGTGCACCCATTGATAAGCATGCCGACACTACTCCGACTACTAGTGCCTAGAACGTCATAGGTATAACCCCTCCTCACAGCCCAATATTGTCTTTATGTATTTACTTTGAGAGCAAAGTCTTGTTATTTGGGTTGGGGGTGGTGAGCAACGTGCCATTTTAGCTGTTAGAATGAATGGAGGTTGACTCTGTTTTGTGTTCTAATAAATTGTGAAGTTGTGATTGTATGTGTTGTGTTTTGGAATTTTTGTGAAGTTTCTGTTTGTGAGATGTGCAGCAGCCGAGATTGAGCTTGTTTTTGTATGAATTACTAGCAAATATGTCCTTAGCCTGAAAGTTTGACTGTTAGGCTCTTTAGATGACATCCTAGATACTCATGGGTTGAACATCGCTACTTAGGAATATAAGTTGGTTAACTAAGAAACTAAAAAATGTAGGCATGTGTCGTGTATGTGTGAGGTTTGCATGAAGTTTTTCATTAGGTACAAAAGACAGAACTTGACAAGTAGTCTGGTAAAAATCTACAAATAACTTGATAGGAGATGATCATTAGGCCCTTTTTTATAAGCCCACTCAAAACCAAAAAGATACTACCAAACGAAAGCATAACCCATGAACCCTTTTTGAGCCTTGCAAGTAATTTTATTCTTACATGTGGATATCATATCCTTTGGTCTCCAAAGATACGATGCAATAGCTCAGGCCAAAAGCCTAAGTTGAGGGTGTTTACACCCCGAGTAAAAAGGAAATAAAAAGAAGGTTCACTCAGTCAGCGCTAAAACCACAAAGTTAAAAGAGTAAATTGATCAGGAATAATGTGCATGTTCAAAGAAGCTGGTAGTATAAAAAAAATGATGTGGCTGCTGGATGTACTGAAATGAGAGAAGATGGAATCGAGCAAATAAAGTTGTGTGCTAATTAAAATTTGGAGAACCAAGGTAAAATAGTCACTCATAAAACCATATATTCCATTCCCTAGCCCGAGCCTACATTACAAGCCTATAAAGTCCTTCAGTGATCCTAGTGATCCTATTCCAATTGTTTGAAAGATAGAGTGTAGAAAAGAAGGGCAAGCCTATGGTCTTTTGTTCTTAGTGTTAGAAGTTCCTTGTGAGTGTGAGAATTGTATTTAGTCCTAAGTATCATGTGTGAGGGACTTCTTTTATGTAAGGACACTATGTCTGTATTTGATAGTTAAACTGTGTTGGCTGACAACGTACACGAGCATAAGCATGGTTGATTGTGAGTAATGGGATGTCATATATTGATCCTTGCATGTTGGATAGACGGTTTTCAATATAAGTTCTGATTAAGATAGTTGTTGCATAAGTATTAAGAGATGTTGGGTGTTTAAGAGTCAAAATGTGTTGTTTTTATCATCACTTGAGGACAAGTAATGTTTCTAAGTTAAGGGTGTTGATGTGCCATGAGATCTTAGCACATTCGATGCTCAAAACTAAGGATTATTGTTAGAATCGAGTGTATTTATGTGGATATAATGTGTTTGGTGATGTTTGTACAGGTAAAACATGTGGACGTAAAAGATAAAAGAAAAAAAAGAAAATGCAGGCTAAAACAAGTACCACGGAGCCTAAGTCGGGCCATGGTCTCTCTCATGGTCTGTCCTAAAGCTTGTGAAGAAAGCTCAGTGAACAGGCCTTTGCAGAGTAAATGATGATTTGGACCAAGTAACGACCACGGAAGGCCTCACGGGCCGTGGTCCTCACAACAGTCCGTGATGGTGATAGTAATGAATTTCCAGTGAGAAGGCCTTGAGAAGGTAAACTTTGGCAATGCTAACTAAGGACCACGGAAGCCCTGACGGACCGTGATCCCCATGATTGGCCGTGATCCTGCTCGTAGAGTTGAACTAGCGGGAAGACGTTGAGAAGCTGAAGTGTGAGTTGGCCAAGTGAACACTACGGACAGCCAGACAGGCTGTGGTCATTGTAACGGTCTGTGGTGTCGCCCATGGTGGTTCCCAGTGTGCAGGCATTAAAGAGATATGTTTGAAGATGCCCAAGTAAGGACCACAGAGAGTTTCACGAACCGTGAAGCCCTTGACGGGTCGCCTTACTGTCCGTGAAAAGCTGCAGCAATTCAGTCCTATTTCGAGTAGGACTCTTTTTAGACATACTATTTGAATTAATTAGGTTTAATTTTTGTTTTATCTTGTCCTGGAATGAGCGACTAGTTTCTAAATATTCTTGACTTTGCTTTTTATCGATTAACATTGAATCGATCTTCGGAGTTGTATTTTGGTTTTCTGAATATCAAGTGTTTGTTGAATTCGCAAACTTTCGTAAGTAATTTCTCTTAATGTTTTCATTACAAATCTTTGTTTGTTCTATTGAAACCATGAGTGGCTAAATACCACAACTAGGGTTGTGGGAACTATGACGGAAATCTAAGTATGGATTCATAAAACGAGTAAAATGTGATTTGTATTTGCAATATATAACTCGACTTTCATTATTCATTTGTTCTAATGAGTGCCCACGTTAGAACCAGCCTGTATCTATCAATTTTTTGAGAGAAAATGGATAGTTGGGAAAAATTGAGTTAATCTGATGAAATGGAGTTAGAGTTCGAGTTCGAGTTCGAGAGAAGAGAACTTTAACATTATTGTATGCGAGGGTAAAATCTGTTAACACTCTAGGACCGAGAGGATTTGAGTGGAAATTATCTAACTAGACTGAGAAATTTTAGATATAGTTAACTCGCCTATAATTTACAAAGACTAAATTACCTGAAACTCGTTCATGAACTAACACTAGATTGTAATGTCATGGGAAACACAACCCTAGTTTCATTCATTTATCAATACAACCTTAAGATATATACTCTGTTAATTGTTAATCTGGATCTTTTGCCAACATTGGTTACTTGAATCTTACAACTAAACCCAATTTAGATTCTGAAATTATTTTCTCTAGGAAATAATAACAACATTTGAATAAACGCGACAGTGAAATCATTTCTGTAAAGAAATTCTTTGTGGGATCGACCTCAACTCACGTTGAGTTCTGTGAATTGACTTCGACCGTTTACCCTTCTTAATTGAAGTGTAAGTTTGGATGTATCAGGACCAACAATGGTTTTTGAATGTCGGCCACGTCCAGGGTCTAGACTCGGGTCGTGACAAACTTTGTATCAGAGCACAGAGTTCAAGAGTCCTAGGGAGTCTATGAAGTCGTGTCTGTAGAATCCTATTTATCGGTGTGAAGCGCACCACATCTATAATTAGGAGGCTACAACATTTAGGAACTATCTCACTTCTTTCATACTCTTAATCGGTATAGTAGAGCTATGTCATAGAGATTTATTCATACTCGTGCGTTTCTCATCTTCATTCGACTACCCCTCATACTAAAGGTGGTTGAAAAGTAAAGTTGAAAATCCTTGTGGATGAGTTATTCTTAGCAAGATTCTTGAGGAGGTCATGAGACTCCATAGGGGCTTGAGAGGAGCCCATAAGTGAGTTATGTGTTGAGTTTCAGAGGAATGAACTCATGTTCATGAGAATCGTGTGTTCGAGCTAAAAGCTAATTATACACTCTTCCCTAAACTTTATTTAGTTGAAACCTTGAAGAGGAAGGTATATTTAGAGCTTGGGTAATATCTTCACCCGAGAAGGTAACATGAGCTACGAGATCATGAGCAGTAGTAGTGAAAGATCCTAGAGTTAGAGAAAAGTCTACAGAGGTTTAGTGATCCAAAAAAGGAGATGGTGTTTTGATGAGCTATGTTACTATAGTCATGCACCTAGTAAGTTACTATTGAAGAGTTTTACCTTATGGGTAGACCAAAAGGTGATGAGTTGTGAAGATTCCATCATAGGAGGTAGAGTAAGAGCTGCAAGTTAGGAGGAAGTAGAGTGTGTTTTAGCTAGAAAGGAGTTTGTGATGAACTGCCATTGTGTAGGTAATGACCAAGTGTAAGTGTTGAATAGAAGGGCAGGAGTATTCATGAAGTGATAGATCTAAACTAGGCTTATGATTTGTTTTGAGAGGGTCATGATGTTCCAAAGGTTATAGAACCGATTAAGTAATGAGGTATAATAAGTGAGCAAATAGTACTTAAGTTGTGAAAAGGGGATGTAGACCAGTTTAGAGATGATGGAATAGGTCCATAAGTTCCAAATGTCAGCTTTATACCTAATGGGGAGATGATAAGATGAGAAATCAAGTCTGGTGTTGAGAATAAGATAGTAATGAGCTCAAAAGAGTATGGGAGATATCTTTTAGTCGTGAAATGATGTTAGAAGAATTGTGATAATGATGGTGTTGATAATTCTACCTAAGGTTATAAATGAGGAGGAAGATGAAGATGAGATTTTATTATGAGAAATAGTTAAATGAGAGCCCTTAGTTGGTTCCGAGTAGCAATACGGGAAATTCTAGTTGGTATTGCAGAGATGATTAGAGAATAAGAACTTCTTAAGGAGCTGGTTAGTAGGAGTACATGGAGTTGTTAGAGTACTAAGCTTGAATGTGGTGTTGTTAAACATGAGGTAGTTCTTGATATGAGCCCAATGTTGATTAAATGTGGTGATAAAGAGTAAGGTTCTTAGGATGAGATTCCCTATAGAAAGATATGGAACCCGAACCTTAGTATTTGGGTTAAGCTTGAATATAGTAAGAGAATGTCGTTAGACGCAGGCCTTGGTAAGAGAAGTCATGTACCCTTGTGGGAACTATGAGCTACAGCCAATGAGGCACGATATTCCTAGTCTTACTTCATGCCTAGATTTCCTTTGTTTCGGATAAGGTAACCTCAGAGAGAGCGTGACTATATTCACAATGGCATAATTCTTGATTAGGTGCTATAGAATGTCCCAACTCTTGGTATAAATCAGTCCAGCCTATGTTAGTAGGCAAGTTCATGAGTCAGAAGAGATAGTGAGAGTAACCCCGTTCCATACCCAGTCTAGCTGTCATTCGAGGACGAATGATCCCAAGGAAGAGATATTGTAAAACCCATAATTTTTTTGAGCTAAGACTCGAACCATTCTTCGTTGTGAGTAAGATTATACCGAGGAATTTAAAATTTTCTTAAGTTTTAGAGTCGCTAGATGTAGCAACTTGAGTACCAAAGAGAACTAAAGAGAATTCATTCAAGTCATTCCTAGGTTCCTTTAAGTTTTGGGTCACCTGCAAACGACCATAACATTCAGTATAGGATGATTTAGGTGGCCTATAAGATATCAAATGAAAGGACTTTGAATTATCTTTCCAATGCCACCGAGTTTGCAAAGTTTCGAGTTCGGATGAGTGAGATATGCCCTTTTGAAGTCAGGCTGTCCAGTTAAGGAAAGTTACACGAAAATATGAGGGGTATTTTACACTTTTCCTTACCCAATAAAATTTAATTAGTTTTTAGTAATAATTTAGGGGTGTAAACAGATTAAAATCAGTTTCATTTATCCCCAATACGCTTAGGGTTTTAGAAGAGAGTCCAAGAAGAGAAAAGAGGAAGGGTTCAAAGCGTTCGTCGAGATTCTTGAGTTTCGTTGATGATTTTCTCCATGGGTTTGATCCCTAAGAGTTATGTAAGCTTCCATAGTGTTGGGTTTGTTCACCCACACGCCAATCATGTTATTTTCAGCGAAGTTTTGTCCTTGAAGTTGAAGAATTTGAGTTCTTGATTTGTTTCTTGAAAGTACTGTTTCCATTCTTGAATTAGGATGGGTTTGATGAATTCTTGAGATAAAAGTTAGTGAATTTAGGGTGGTTTGGAGTAGATTATCGTGTACATAAGTTGAGTATTCGAATCTAAGTGATTGGGAAAGAAACTATTTGATTCTAGACGAATTAGGGTCGAAAACGAATAAGAAAAGATCAGGCGGAAAATAAAGTACCAGGTCCGCGTCGCAGACCTGTTCCTCAAAGTGAAATTTTCCTCTCCACGTCTTGAAGAGAACACGGACTCCACTGTTTCAAAAATTATTTCGCGACTAAATATTATAAAAAATTCATCTTCGCGTCGTGGACTTGCTCCTCAAAGAGTGGTTTTCAACTGTTTCTCATTATTAACTATCTAAGACTCATTTAATCATCAAGATATCCTTCCTATCATAAATCATAACCTTGAATTCATAATTCAAATTCAAGGTAGAGCTAAGAGTTAAGTCTTGAGAGTTCTTCCGAACATTTTGAGAAAGTTTATTTAACCCCTTTAGAGGAGTCTTCTACAAATTTCTAATAACTTGTATCAAGATTCGAGCAAGTGATTATGAGAATGAGGAGAATGTATTTATGAGTCTAAATTATCATCGAAATCCTTCCTATCATGAATTATGAATCTTGAATTCATAATTCAAATTCAAGAAAGAGTTAAGAGTATAGTTCAAGAAAAGAAAGTCTTTAAGTTAAATCGTGAATCATTTGAGATCAACTATCGATTTGAGCTAAGTTTTTGAGGAAGTAAGTATGAGAAAGGGAAGTGTAACACCTCGGAAACCAGACTTATAAAAATGCAGCAGAAATCACTTGAACCAGTGAACCACGGCAGAGTTCACGATCCTTGATAGGGTCCATGGTCCGTTGACCTGCCCGTGGACTAAGCCATTTTCCAGCAAAGGTGGACTGCCCCTTGCCCAAGTAAGGACCACGGGGACCTTCACGGTCCGTTGTCCTGACGACGAGTCGTGGGGGAATCCTTGAAGCCTAGTCAGTAGGCCCCCCAGACCTGAGCCTTCACACCACCAAACCAAGTGGGGACCACGGGGACCTTCACGGTATGTGGTCCCAACGACGAGTCGTGGTGGTTCCCATAGAGTTGGTATGAATGTTATAATTGTTGGGTTTTTAGTTGTTAGAATGATTTGAATCGTATAATCATGTGGTAGTATCGTTTTACCCAGATTCCTGCATAAACTCAGAACTCTAGCTATGTAGTTCTTTTAGTTCATAAATTACACATGCTAGGTCAGTAGATTCAGTTATATATAAACATGCCACATTTTCGAATGCATTATTATCAGCATATTAATGTTGCATTCTCAATTTGCATGTCAGTTTTGAGCAATAATGTATTACGGCATTTCAGTCATAAAGTGTTAATTACTTAATCATATGGGAAGCTTAATACCGAGTGGACTAGGGTCAGTCATCCACAAGTCCCAGAACTACGTTCCCTGTAGGTTGTAAGCCCCTTCTATGGGAATCATTTTAGTGATCACGCCAGCATGCCTCTATACCTTTGGCAAGGTATATTGGGTCCTCTTGATGGGGTGTATACATCGGACTCCACATTTAGCTCATGTGGTTTTATGTCAGTTATTAGTAGCTCCCTTACAGTTCAATCAGATTCTATTGCATTGACCACGTTATCAGTATAGTTCAGTATTCAATCTCAGCATGTTATAAACTTGGTCATTGCATTCAGTTTAGTTATGTACAGTACTTTCAGTATCCTTATCATGTTCAGATTATACTATTGCTTTCTTGCTTGTTCGGTTATGAGTATTATTTAGCTTTACTCTATCTTAGATGCTCAGTACCTTTCAAGTACTGACACATACTCTACGCTACATCTTCTCGTGATGTAGGTTCAGGTCCTCAGCAGTCAAATCACACATAGATCGGTTCCCGATCTTCAGTTCAGCAGCATCAGTGGTGAGTCCTCATTCTTCGAGGACTAGTGACATGATTGTTTTCTTGCTTTTATTTTCAGTGTTGCTAGATCTAGCTGGGGCATGTCCCAGTAGTTCTAATCAGTTGAGGCTTTATTTCAAATATAGTTAGTTTCAGCTTTAGTGTTAGAGTTTGACTTGTCATTTGTATTCAAACTCTCAGATTTCTTATCTTTAGATTTAGTATATGGGTATTCCCCATCATTTCAGATTTTTACATGATTTAGCCTCCGCATAGTATTTATTGTTTCAGTTAATCTTTAGTATGCTTATGACTATGCTTGCAAGGTTAGCTTGGGGTCACTCGTGATCCTAAGTCTCGTGTTGCGTTCGGGGGTAGCCTCGGGGAGTGACAAACTTGGTATCAAAGAACTATGTTTAAGTTCCTTAGGATTTCTGAAAAGCCGCACTAAGTAGAGTCATTTTTATGGGTGTGAAGTGCACCACATCTAATGGGGAGGAGGTTACGAAGTGTTTTAGGAAAACACTTCAATTTGTTTGTTACTCTTATCGTGCGTAAGGTATAATCAAATTCCTCACTCTGACTCTTCGTTTTGTGTTTCAAATCATGCCTCCTCATAGAGCTTATGGAAGGGGTGTGAATGCACGCAATGCTAATGCAGCTCCTCCAGTCTCGGATCAGGAAATTTCGAATGCTTAATTTTGAAACGCTATTCAGTTATTGGGTCAGAGTGTGACCAACTAGAATAACCAGCCGACTCCAGTTCCCGCAAATTCTAACATTGGGTCAGCTGCAGCTGGAGTTCGTAATTACCTGGGAATGATCGGGTTGAGTTAGCATCCTACCAGCTTAAGGATGTAGCTCATATCTGGTATACTCAATGGAAAGAGAACAGGGGTACAAATGCCGCTCATATCACTTGGGAATACTTCAGTGAGACCATTCTGGACAGGTTCTTCCCAAGAGAGTTGAGAGAGGCAAAAGCTCAGGAGTTTATGAATTTAAGGTAGGGTTCTATGACGGTCCAAGAGTACGGACTCAATTTTACCCAACTCTCCAGGTATGCTCCTCACATGGTTGCTGATTTGGCTCAAATAAACAAGTTCATGTATGGGGTATCCGATCTAGTGAAAACAGAGTGTAGGAATGCCATTTTACTTAAGGATATGAGCATCTCTAGGTTTATGACTCACGCTCAGTAGGTTGAGGGTGATAAACTTAGGGAACCTGCCAAGGAGAATAAGAAGGCTAGAATAGGCAACTATGACTATTCTCAATAGAAATTGGGTAGTGGTAATTGCTTGCAGTATCAGCAGAAATCTTCAACTTCGGCATTTTCATCAACTAGTGTTCCATCCTCTAAGTTCTGAAATGATCAAAAGGGTAGGGCATCGGGCTCTAAGACTCAAGGTAGTATTTCAGGCACCAGAACCTACCTAACTTGTCCAAAGTGTGGTAAGAACTATCCAGGCAAGTGTCTTGCATGGAAGGAAGGATGTTTTGGGCGTGGTCAGTCTGGTCACAGGTTAAAAGATTGTCCTTCTAAACAGGGTCAAGGAGGTAAAAATGGTAGAGCTCAGTCCACAACTTCAGCAGCACCAGCAGGTCGCCCGACTCAGCAGGGTAACCCATCTGGTACATGTGGCAGACAGTGCCAAAAAGGTTGTGTGCTCTTCAGGCTCGCCAAGACCAGGAAGATTCTCCTGATGTAGTCACTAGTATGTTACGAGTCTTTGATTTATATGTTTATGCATTGTTAGATCTAGAGGCTACTCTTTCCTTTGTAACTCCTTATATAGCAGTCAAATTCGATGTTAGTCCGAAAACTCTCTCAGAACCCTTCTCAGTCTGTACTCCAGTCGGTGACCCAATTATAGCTAGATGGGTATACATAAGTTGCCCTGTCACAGTCTCCCAGAAAGTTACCTTAGCAGATCTTGTAGAGTTAGAAATGGTAGACTTCGATGTCATTCTAGGTATGGATTGGTTACATTCCTGTTATGCCTCAGTCGATTGTAGAACTAGGATTGTTCGTTTTCAATTTCCAGACGAACCAATCTTAGAATGGAAGGGTAGTAGCTTAGCAACTATAGGTCGATTCATTTCTTACCTTAAGGCCAGAAAGATGATCTCTAAGGGTTGTCTCTATCATCTAGTTCGGGTTAAGGATTCAAGCTCTGAGACCCCAACTCTTAAGTCAATCCATGTAGTTAATGAGTTCCCAAAACTGTTTCCAGAAGATATTCCCAGAGTTCCTCCCAAAAGGGAAATTGACTTTGGAATTGATCTCCTTCCAAATACCCAGCCTATTTATATCCCTCCTTACAGAATGGCTCCAGCAGAGCTTAAGGAATTGAAAGAGCAGTTGAAAGACCTTCTAGACAAGGGCTTCATTAGACTTAGTATTTCCCTATGGGGTGCACCAGTGTTATTCGTGAAGAAGAAAGATGGTTCTCTCAGAATGTGCATTGACTATAGGCAGTTGAACAAGGTCACAATCAAGAATAAGTATCCCATCCCCAGGATTGATGACTTGTTTGACCAACTTCAGGGTGCTAGTCATTTCTCAAAGATAGACCTCAGATCAGGTTATCATCAACTCAAAGTCAGAGATAGTAACATTCGGAAGATAGCCTTCAGAACTCGGTATGGTCAATATGAATTTGTAGTTATGTCATTTGGACTAACCAATGTTCCTGCAGCTTTCATGGACTTGATGAATAGAGTATTCAAGCAGTATTTGGACTTGTTCATTATCGTCTTTATTGATGATATCCTCATTTACTATAGGAATGAGGAAGAACATGTGAATCATTTGAGGGTTGTTCTGCAAACTTTCAAAGATCGCCAGTTATTCGCTAAGTTTAGCAAATGTGAGTTTTGGTTGCAACCCGGTTCTTTCCTTGGGCATATAGTGTCTAGCAAAGGGATCCGAGTGGATTCTTAGAAAATAGAATCAGTGAAACAATGGCCCAAACCTACCTCTCATACAGATATCAGAAGTTTCTTGGGTCTAGCTGGTTATTACAGAAGGTTCGTGGAAGGATTTTCATCCATAGCCTCTCCATTGACTAAGTTGACTCAAAAAAAGGTCAAGTTTTAGTGGTTCGATGATTGTGAGAAAAGCTTCGTAAAACTAAAATTTAGGTTGACTAAAGCTCCTATTTTGACTCTACCAGAGGGTTCAGTCGGTTTTGTTATCTATTGTGGTCCATTTAGAGTCGGCCTAGGTTATGTGTTGATGCAGCGAGGTAAGGTTATAGCTTATGCTTCCAGACAATTTAAGGTGCAGGAGAATAACTATCCGACTCATGACCTCGAGCTTGCAGCAGTAGTGTTTGCACTCAACATTTGGAGGCATTACTTGTATGGTGTTCACGTAGATGTGTTCACAAACCATAAGAGCTTTCAGTACGTATTCACCCAGAAATAGTTGAATCTTAGCCAGAGGAGATGGCTTGAGTTCCTCAAGGACTACGATATGAGTGTGCATTACCATCCTAGTAAGGCCAATGTAGTAGTAGATGTTCTTAGCAAACTATAGATGGGTAGTGTGGCACATGTAGAGGAAGAAAGAAAGGAGCTAGCAAAGGATATTCACCGACTTACTCGCTTAGAAGTTCGTCTTATGAGCATATAAGATGGTGGTGTAACAGTTCAAAATGGGTCAGAATCTTCTTTGGTAGTGGAGGTGAAGGAAAAGTAAGACAGTGATCTGATACTACTTCAACTAAAGGATGCAATCCATCAGCAGAGGGTTGAGGTTTTCTCCCAAGGGGGAGATGGTGTGCTTCGCTATCAGAGTCGATTATATGTTCCTAAGGTGGATGAGTTGAGACAACAGCTTCTTGCAGAAGCCCATAACTTTAGATATTCTATTCATCCAGGCTCCACTAAGATGTACCGTGATCTGCGGGAAGTCTATTGGTGGAATGGTATGAAAAGGGATATAACGGATTTTGTGGCTAAGTGTCCCAATTGTCAGCAAGTCAAGGTAGAATATCAGAAACCATGAGGTATGACTCAAGAGATCGACATTCCTACTTGGAAGTGGGAAGTGATCAACATGGACTTCATTACAGGTTTACCTCGTACTCGCAGACAACATGACTCCATTTGGGTGATAGTTGATAGAGTTACTAAGTCTTGACGCTTCTTGGCGGTTAAGACTACAGATTCGGTGGAGGACTGATGCTTATCATGACCAACGACACTAACCTATAGTACGAGTGTCTACGATCGTCGATAATATAGTAACCCAACTAAAGGTTAGGATCGTGTCCTAAGGGAGTGGTTTGAGAATTGGTAGAGAAATAAAATTTAGTTCTAACCAGTCATAGCTAAAGACATTAACGACTAAAAACATTGTAAATTAAAAAGGGTGACACAAAAGTGTCAAATATCAATTGGGGGTTTTGTCACAAGTAGTAAAAGCAACAAAAAATACAAGAGAAGATCAAGTATGACGACAAGTTCTTGGGGTGTGACCGCAATACAAGTTGAGATAAATCATTGGGTACATGATTTTGATAGGAAATTTGCAAGATAATAGTGACTAGGCTAAGCTTTAGAGGGAAATAAGTTCCCTCTCAGGCAACTTACCCCGTTTCAAGTGCATTCCTCTCGGACACCCATTTGCCACATGAAGGTCAGCCTACGCCTTACTCCACTCACTCTCTACAGCTGAGTGTTAGGATATGGGACTAGGGCTCATCCTCTCGGGCTGAACCTCATGTCGACCCACTCCTTAGACCATCAGTCTAGCGGTCTTGGTTTCGCGACCTCCCTCTCGGGCAAGCCGAAAACACATGGGTGGTTTTGTATTTGCAACTACAAACCCATTAAATTAAACCACAACCACTAGGTAAAATCACCATTAAAATACATCTATCCTATCAGCAAGCAAGACCCAGCAACAATATCAACACATATTTGCTAAATCACACCCTAGGAATAGGGTTCTAGCCACACAACAAAAAATAACAAAATACACCTGAAATGATACTAAAATCAAATGGGTATAAGGAATTAAACCGATTTAAGCAAAGGAAGAAGAATGGAGAAGACCCACTTCCAACTTGGGGAAGATGAAATCCTTCTTTCTTCGAGTCTCCCAAAAACCCTCTCCAAACTTGAGAGAAAATATCCCAAAAAGTACTATTCTATTCTGGAAATTAAAATAAATGTTCAACTCCTAAAAATTAATAACAAGTTTAGTATTTATAGACTTCAAAAAATAGTGCTGGCGGATCTTTCGGCGAGGTTAGTCGAAATGTTATAATTGTTGGGTTTTCAGCTGTTAGAATGATCTAAATCATATAATCATGTGGTAATATCGTTTTACCCAGATTCATGCATAAACTTAGAACCCTAGCTATGTAGTTCTTTTAGTTCATGAATTACACATGCTAGGTCAGTAGATTCAGTTATATATAAACATGCCTCAGTTTCGAATGCATTATTATCAGCATATTAATGTTGCATTCTCAGTTTGCATGTCAGTTTTAAGCTATCCTGTATTACAGCATTTCAATCATTAAAATGTTAATTACTTAATCATATGGGAAGCTTAATACCGAGTGGACTAGGTTTAGTCACCCACAAGTCCCAGAACTACGTGCCCCGTAGGTTGTAAGTCCCCTATGTGGGCATCATTTTAGGGATCACGCCAGCATGCCTCTATACCTTTGGCAGGTTATATTGGGTCCTCTCGATAGGGCGTATACATCGGACTCCACAATTAGCTCATATGGTTTTATGTCGGTTATTAGTAGCTCTATTAACATTCAGTCAAATTCTATTGCATTGACCACGTTATCAGTATAGTTCAGTATTCAATCTCAGCATTTTATAAACTTAGTCATTGCATTCAGTTTAGTTATGTACATTTTCAGTATCCTTATCATGTTCAGATTATACTATTGTTTTCTTGCTTGTTCAGTTATGAGTATTATTCAGCTTTACTCTATCCTACATGCTCAGTACCTTTCAAGTACTAACGCATACTTTGCGCTACATCTTCTTATGATGTAGGTTCAAGTCCTCAGCAATCAGATCACGCATAGATCGGTTCCCGATCTTCAGTTCAGCAGCATCAGTGGTGAGTCCTCATTCTTCGAGGACTAGTGACATGATTGTTTTCTTGCTTTTAGTTTTAGTTTTAGTGTTGCTAGGTCTAGCTGGGGCATGTCCCAGCAGTTCTAGTCAGTAGAGGCTTTATTTCAGACATAGTTAGTTTCAGCTTTAGTGTTAGAGTTTAACTTCTCATTTGTATTCAAACTCTTAGATTTCTTATCTTCAGATTTAGTATATGGGTATTCCCCATCGTTTCAGATTTTTATATGAATTAGCTTCCACAAAGTATTTATTGTTTCAATTTATCTTTAGTATGCTTATGACTATGCCAGCAGGGTTAGCTTGGGGTCACTTGTGATCCTAGGTCCCGTGTTGCGTCCAGGGGGTAGCCTCGGGGTGTGACAAGAAGAGTCGTATACATGAGTCCATATTGTTATGTCGACCCTTGATTCAAGTCATTCATGCCCATAAATTCCGCATAAACTCCATAAATGGAGTATCTTTAAGAGGAGTAGTATCTTCAAGTTTTAAGTTCTTGAGTATTGAGTTACTAACCCTTTTGAGATTATATTCCTAATTGTGGGACTACTACATGTCACCCATGAAGGTCCTTCAGTTGAGTTGTTCATGCCCATAATTCCGCATGAACCCTATGAGTCGAGCAGTCTCGAGATGAGTAGTATCATTGAGTTCAGGATTTGTTGAGTTTCGAGTATTGAGTTCTATTTATATAGTTATTCAAAACCTTGAATTGATTCGTTCACATCCATAATTCGGCATGAACCCTATTTTGAGAAGTCTTTTACAATCAGTTCAACTTAGTTTAAGACTTGAGCACTTGAGTTTGAGAAAGATTAGAATTGAGTTCATTTTCTTTAAAATGATATATGGGAACTAAGTATTCCCAAGTAAATGTTTTCACATTTAAAAGAGGAGTAAACTGAGATTTTCATAAGAGTTTTGAGCAATCTAGTGCCATCTCTTTTTAGAGAAAGATTTTGAGTAATAATCTCAAACCACAGAAAGAGTTAAGTTTTTAAACATATGAGCTAGTTATATTTTGGGAGTAGTATTGAGCACCGATATGACGGAGATTTCAGACAACTCACAGCCCCCATAAACCATATAGCCAACGTGGGTAAAAAGGGGCATACTTTTTAGATGATTCCTTAGTGGTTTTTAGCATGGACTAGTGGATCCACTTAGTTGAGGAGTTCTATACCCCCGACAAGGTATAGGACAGTTCTGGCAGCGTGGGCGAGACGTTGTATCATCACATAGCTCATAGTAATGGTTATCGGTTAGAGAAGCTCCCACAGAGATATTTTGTATTCTTTTATACACGGAGTTTATTTTGTATTTTCATATAGAAATAGAGTTTATTTTGTATCCTTGCATACAAACTGAGTATATTGTATTCTTAAATATATTGAGTTGTTATCTATTATTTTAAAAGCTTTCCATATGTTGCATCTTTTATTATTGTTTTATCCAGAGTTGAGTATCTAGAGTTGTGTATCTTATTGTTGATTTGAGCCTTATTCTCTGAGTTGAGTTGAGTTTCACTGAGTTGAACAACATGTTATTGAGTTGAGCCCTATTTTCTCTGAGTTGAGTTGAGTGAGTTGAGAAGAGGTAATTATATTTCTTTTCCACCAATTCAAGCTTATGTTTATTATTTAGAACTCCCCTTACATGCTCATCCATGTACTGAACCATTTGTCCTGCATGGTTTCATGATGCAGATACAGGTATTCAGGATCATCAACAAACGTTTCATTGAGGTCATGGGATATTCCAGTCAGCTTTGGCGAGCCTTCTTACATTCTGGAGGACTTCACCTTTATCTTACATTTAGTAGTTTTGAGATGTCGTGGGTCTTGTTCTGATATCCTTCTGTAATAGTAAATGATTCATAGATAGACAAAGTTGAGAAGTTTTCAGTATGTATCTTCCTTGAGTTGTTTTTACAAACTCTGAGTTATCTATTGAGTATTGTTCAGATTATTTTTAAAGTTGAGATTATTGAATTTAATTTAGTTTTTAGGCTTTTGCATGCTTAAGTTAGTCTTCTGCTTGTAGTCAGCCAAGATGAGGGTTCACTTGGGGACCAGCAATGGTTCTTGAGTGTCATCCACGTCCAGGGTGTAGACTCGGGTCGTGACAATGTGCTTCATTCTACTGTGGAAAACTAGATTTTGGCACAAGTAGGTGGTGTCATTGTTGTTGCAGTAGATAGTTGGTACATTATCAAGAGATATACGGATCTCTTTGAGAAGATTGGTAAGCCAATTTGTCTCAGCAACAGCATGAGAAACGGCGCAATACTTGGCTTCAGTTGAAGATCGGGCGACTGTTCTTTGTTTCTTTGATGACGAACTGATTAGTGTTAAGCCAAAATAGATAACATAAGTAGAAGTAGAGGTACGATCATCGTGGTCCCCTGTCCAATCGGCATCGGTAGGCAGAGTTAGATCCATGGCGGAAAAAAAGCCCATGATAGATAGTTGATTTGAGATACCGAAGGAGGCGCTTCACTGCTTTCCAGTGTATGTGAGATGGCTGATGCATAAATTAGGAGAGCTTATTAAAAGCAAAGTTTATGTCTGGTCTAGTAAATGAAAGATATTGGAGCTTGCCAATTGTACTTTGATATTGTTTTGCATCAGTAGGAGGGGAACCATCATTCAACCTAAGTGAACCTGTGGTGGATAAAGGTGTAGAGACACCCTGGTAGTCCTGCATAGAGAACTCCTGCAAGATGTCCATTATGTACTTGGTTTAAGAAAGAAATAATCCAGTTTATTATGGAAGGACTTCAATGCCTAGGAAAAAATGTAGGGGTCCAAGGTCTTTGAGTCATGAAAAATAGTTAGAGAGTGCGCTCTTGATGTTGTTAATAGTTTGCAAGTTATTGCCGGTAATAACAATGTCATCTACATATACAAGCAAGAAAATCACAGTTTTATGGGAGTGTAAGGTAAATAAAGAGTGATCAGAATGAGTTTTGCAAAACCCAACATAAATTAGAAAATTTGTGAGTTCAGTGTACCAAGCACGGGGTGCCTATTTGAGACCATATATGGCTTTTTTTAGTTTGCATACATAGTTTAGATAATCAGGGTTCTCAAAACCTTTCGAATGTTTCATGAAGTTCCTCAGTCAATGTACCTTGTAGAAAAGCATTGTTTATGTCTAGTTGATGAATCGGCCACTTGTTTTGAATGGCAATGGCAAATACTGTTCGAATTGTTATTGGTTTGACAATCGAACTGAAAGTATCAACATAGTCTATTCCAGGCCGTTAAGTGAAACCTTTGGCAACAAGGCGAGCCTTGTACCGTTCAATTGAACCATCAAGTTTGCGCTTAATGTAGAATATCCATTTATTATCCAAAATATTTTGGTGATCAGATGAAGGAATAAGGTCCCATGTTTTGTTGCTCATGAGAGCGTCAAATTCACTTTGCATAACTTGTCTCCATTGTGGGTCCTTGCAAGCTTGTTTAACTGTGACTGGTGGTATTTGGGATGTAATGGTGGCCATGGATGCATACTTTGGATTGGGCATAGTGATTTGATGTTGGGAGCGAGTGAGAGGGTGTCGTGGTGGTGAAGGCTAGTTGATCTGAGAAGGGGGAGTTGTGGATAATTCAACAGTAAAAGATGAATTATCTAGAGGGGGAAGTTACCTAATTTTGTCGGATTGCTGGAAGTTTTGACAGAGGGCGCACCCTATTGTTGGTGCAGTAAAGTCATTTGTACGAACAACCAAGTTTGGATCTTTGATTGGAAGTGGACTTCTTAGAGTAATAGGAAAAGATATGGTATGATCTGGACAATATTGAGTAGAGGAAGATGTATCTGAATCAGATGTGGAATTAAACCATAAAATATTCCGAGAGATTCCCTTATATTTGGAAAAAATATTTTCATAAGGAAAAATATCTTCCAAAGATTTTACATCTTTGAAGAAATTTATTTTTGAGGATTCAGGATCAAAGCATTGATGACTATGAAAATGAGTGGAGAATCCTAAATAGACACATGGTGTGGATCTTGGTTCAAGTTTATTTTTAGTATATGGCTTTAGCCAAGGATAACATAAGCAACCAAATGTAAAAAATGAGAAAATATTGGGAGTTGTACCAAAAAGAGCTTGATATGGAGAAATATTATCTGAGGAAGTAGGATATCTATTAATTAAGTAAACATCAGTTTGTCAAGCAAAACTCCAAAATTGGGGCGGTCATGATGCTTGGTGAAGTAGGGTTCTAGCAGTTTCTATAATGTGCCTATGACGTCTTTCAGCTAAGGCAATTCTTTGTGGAGTATATGGGGGAAAGGATATATGTTGAATCCCGAATTCAGCAAGAAGTGATTTTAGCCCCTAAGATTCTCCTCCCCCATCAGAATATAGGGTCAGAATCTTAGTATTGAAAAAATTCTCAATGAGCGACCGGAATTAGAGAAGACTTTGACTACGTCACTTTTTTGTTTAAGTGTATAGAGCCAAATATATTTATTAGACTGATCGACAAAAATGACATCATAGCGCTTTTAATCAAGGGATAGAATGGGTGAAGGACCCCAAACATCGGTATAGAGTGTTTCAAAAGGCCTTGAACTTTGCAAAGAGTTATGTGAGAATGGAATCATGCGGCTTTTATTGCAATGACATGAATTACAAGATTGAAAATTATCAAAATAAGGCAACTGGTAATTTCTCAAAAGAAGATTCAAAAGGCGAGTATTAGGATGTCCTAAACGACGATGCCACAGAGATAAAGGAACTTGAGAAGTATTTGTTGTGTAGGCTGTAGGAAATGAATGTGTTGAAGTCGCAAATGTTGGCCATTCGTGCAAGTCATCTCTATTATGGCTTTGTAATAGTGGTGCCCCGTAGTCAGTGCCTTCACAACAAAAGAAAAAGGAAAGAATTGAATAGATGTTTGGTTTTGTTGACAAAATTTTGAAACAGATATAAGTTTTTTTTTATAGATGGAGCACATAGAATATTATGTATAGAAAAAAAATGTATGGGAGATTTAGTGTAGTGGAACCAGTGTGGGTGATCGAAATACCATTACCATCACCCATTGAAACTTGTTCAAGACCTGTGTATTCATGTGGAGAGGCTATGTTCTGAGAATCAACAGTGATATGATGTGAGTCCCCGGAATTCAAAATTGATGGAGCAGTATTGGAAAAAGATCGAGCAGCAAACATAGCCTAAGCGTCAAAATTATGTGACTTGGAACGACAAAAATTTGCAGTGTGACCAAATTTTTCACATAACTGACATTGGATTTGCATTTTTGCCTGCAAAGGGATGGAGGGACGCCATGGTTGGGAAAAGTTTCCATTGCTTTGAATCTGGTGGGTACGCCATTGTTGCATTCCAATAGGGGTAGTTTGCGAGCGCCATTGAGGATGTCCAGACCAGCGGTGAGTTTGTCTGTTGCTATTGTTATTGTGATTAGTTGTTCGTTATGCAACTTGAGCAATGATTGGAGTTGGTGGTTGCTTCTTTTCATCTTTCTTTAGATGAAGTTCATGATCTGTGAGCTTGTGTGCCAATTCCTCATATGAAATAGGAGAAAATCGTAAACGAATAACAGTACTTAGAGCCTCATATTCAAGTCCAAGGCCACTCAAAATTTTGACAACCACCTCTTCGTTAGAAATGTGAGCACCGGCAGCAGCTAATTCATCAATGATTGTTCTTACTTACCTGAGATAATCGATGACAGATTTTTTATCTCGCTGAACTTTCGCCAATGCATCTCAAAGACTGTAGATCCTGGTTTGAGATTTATTTGCATATGTAGTATGCAAATAATCTCAGGCTTCTTGTGAAGTTTCAGTAGAGGCAACTGATGGTGCAATGGTGGAGTCAACAGATGACATTAAGGCATTGTAGATGAGATTATCTTGCTGAAACCGGATTTTGAAACCTGGATTGACGACATCTTGTGTGTCATGATTAATGGTGCGTGGTGGCGACATTATGGATCCATCAAGATAGCTCATTAAGTCAAACCCATTCATGACTTTTTGAATTTGAGCTTTCCATGTTGCAAAGTTTGCACCACCAGTAAGTTTGATTGGAAGTTGTGCAGTTGAATTGATGTTAATGATCTGCGTTTTAGTTGCAGCAACATTTACAATTGTGGAAGAAGTATTGATTTGGTCGTTATTGCTCAAATTGATGTATGAAGCAGATGAGTACCCCATTGATTTTTGGTGGTTTGGAAAGGAGGGGGGGGGGGGGACTTGATGAGTACGATGGGAAGATGATTACAAGTTTATACTCGTTTGAGTGTTGATAGCTCTAATACCATAATGGATCAGAGTACACAGGAGAAATGTTTTGTGTATTTCATTGATACAATGTGTTGTTTAAATACAAAAGATCCCAAAATATCAGTAAAACTAATGAATCTTATCAAGTAAATAAAGGTGAAGAATCAGAAAATATACATTAATGAAATCAGAATATATGTTACAGATATACTATTTACTATAACATATATGTTCTGAATTAGTAATCATGTGCACCGCACGTGTCAAAAAACTTGTATATATATATATATATATATATATGCTATGGGTCCCTCATGTTTCTTATTATTGCTTCCACATAGTTTATCTATTTGATGTTTTGTCGGTTGTTGTTGAGCTTTGGCTTGCTTATTAGGGGGTTAATGATAGGCTACATTATGACTCGTTTTCAGTCGTGACAATATAATATTAGCGCTTTAGGTTCTGGAGTCTTATGAGTACAAGAGCAAGTGTCTAGTAGAGTCCCGCAGATCGATACGATAACATCTGTATCCTATCTTCAAGAGGCTACATGGCATTTTTTGAAATGCTTCATGTTTCTTGTTCCGTATTGTGCATCCTTTGACTTTAGCAACTTCTGAATTTCACTTGTTTTATTCTTTCTCAGATGTCTATGATGAGATGAATTGCAAATGGGTGAGAGCCTCCTACGCCTGCAGATAGAACCCCAGAGCTAGGGGTAGAGGCCTTGGTAGAGTATGAGCTACAACACCAGCTTGGGATCAAGAGCGGGCTATCGAGTTAGAGTAGGTCCAACATCAATGGGATGGTGTGGGGCCAGCCCAACTTCCTCCAGGATGCATTGCCACGCCAATTCTCCTGGATGCTTTGAGTAGGATTCTCAACTTCATGGAGGGTATGTCACAGGCAAAGACTCTGCATAACCCTTCGGCTATCTCAAACATGAATGACAATCTAAGAAATTTACCTCCAAAATTACGACTAAATATTTTACATTTAACACATTTTTTTTAATCGATTGCTAATTTGTAGGTAAATATATATTTTAATTAATTGAAGGTTAAATCTTATATATGTGAAGTCATAAATCACAAAAAATATATAACATGTGAAAGAAATATTTAATAGTTGTCGATGTAATCAGATTTATTTAAATTTATTAAATAAGGATCCCTTCATATGTAATTAAAATAAAACAAAGGACTGGTCAATTCAAAATCACAAGAAGTCAAAATTAACCTTGGTATTTTCAAAATAAATCTACTTTTTCTTTTGTAACTGAAATGTAATCAAATTTGTTCAAACATTAATTTTTAAAAAAGAAGTCAAATCTATTCTTATTATTTTTGGATTTATACATTAAATGATGTTAGTATATTTATTCGAAGCTAATGATAAAAAGGAAATTAAGCATCTCACTCACAAAAAACACTTCATTGATGAATTGAGCTTTTTTTGCTGAGTCTTTTTATTTCTACTTTGAGGTTTGAATCAGTTCATTTATTTTATGTATTTATTTATCCTTTGGACTTGAAAGTAGGTGTTTTTTTTTCATTTTCATCATGCAATCAGAGCAGATCTACAATTTTATTTATGAATTTCACTAAACTCAGTAATTTATGTTCACTATTTATGATTAAAAATAAATTTAATAAATATAAATAATTTATTCGGAGTCCAGTATACTAGCTAATTTTTCTAAAATCTGAGCTTCGCATACTCAAAATTTTAACTTCATCTCTAAATTTTTATTTTTTGTAATCTCTCTATGCTTTGAGTTTTTTTTTTCAGGCTTGCAAATGGCATTGAGAATTTTGACGGAAATGCAACTATCACATCTTAATCAAATGTTGAAAAAGGTAGAATCTAACTTGTTCCAATTTCTATGTCTATATATATAACATAACATAATTTTTATTGTATTTCCTCATTTCAATTTATTTGTTTGATTATTATTTGACATAGAATTTAAGAAAACTAAATAATTTTTTTGAATTTTGTGATCTTAAACGAAAGATATGTTGAAAGTACCAAAACGTTGTTTAATTTTGTGGTCTTTAACATGCCATATCAAAAGTTGAAATTAATGAGTTGCCAATGAAAGAAACATTCTCTTAAAACAGATTAAAAAAACAAAAATAAATTGAAATAGTTGAATTTTGGTTTCTTATATATACTTAGTATACTTAATTGTGTTTTTATGCAGGGTTTGATCAATAATGAATTTGAACATTTGATGATTTCAAAGAGGGCACAAGATCCTGAATCTGTAGTTGAAACAATTAAGGAATATTGTGCTGAAGTTGAAGCTATATTATCACAAATGAGAAATGACATGTACTACTCTCTAAACTCAAAAAACATATATCTACTTATTTTAATTAACAAATACATCAAATTTGTTTGTTCTATAATAAGTTTATGAATTCTATAATTAATTTATCTCATACAATTATTTTCTTATATGTTGATCATTTGCAGTGCTACTCCTGATGTTGAGTTTTCTCATTTGGTTGCATCATGTGACCTTGTCAAAAACAAAAGTAGAAGGTAATTATTTATTTATTTATTTATTAACGTACAAGGTGATTTATTTACTCTAAAACTATAATGAATCAATTGATCTTTGTACTGTAGTTTTTTAAAACGTTTACTATTTAGCTACCTTTATCTTCTTACATTAAACCTTGGGATAAACAAACCATATATCGTGGCAAAAACAATTTTTTTTTATTTTCATGAAACCCTTAATTAGTAGTAATTGGTAAAATTCTAACTCAGTGTGTAATCACGATCCACAATTTAAAACTATGTTTCTTATAGTATAGTATAGTCTATTTTATGCTGAAGTAATTACTCTGTATATTTACTAACACGTTTTCTTTAGTTCATGTGTAAGTAACTACGTAACTCTAACGTGTTATTTCTTAACTTTCATTAATTTTTGTCTTCATATCCCTCATGACTTAGTAAAGAGCCATGTAGTTGTCAGTTTTACTATACTAGAATGCCTATGTAATAGTCGCCATTTTGAACTCCTTCTTTCTTTGGTATATTGTGTTGCAGAAATTATTTAAAAGATATCATGTTTATAAAAGTATCTTATATAAACCTTCGTTGTGTCACCTTATGTGAGAGTGTTGTAATTCAAGGAATCAAACAACGATCTTTGATTATGATTTTCTCAAACTCCTTTATAAATATTTTGAATTATTTCCTCTGTTGACATATAATTCTTTTCATGTACTTCTCGAATATGTCAGGCTTATTTTCTAAAAAAAAATTAAAGGTCTATCTATAACTACCACGAAAAAAAAAATTGATACTTTGAACCTTATACTCAAAAACCCCTTCATTTAATTAAGAGCATTTAGTTCTATTAATTTGTGTATATCTTATTGGGTAATTAATTTTATTAAAACCAAATGAATTGGTTTATTCGAAAAAGGCCTTGAGATCTATCTCGTGTCTGGTACTGCATGGTTCCACTCTACAAGAACCCCGAATCATTCTCTTACTGTCAATGTGAAATTAAAAGTATTAAGATTATTAATTATTGTTGATGGTGTAGGATTGGTTGTGAGCTAGTGATTTCCACATGCATGCTTCTCATTGGTGCTTGTGATCAAAGAAATAAAAAGAAGTAAGTAACAATTAATTTGATTATCTCATTAGCTTTTCTAAGAAAAAAGGCATGGTTCTTTCAATTCCGCATCCGGGGAAAGCAGCTTCCGCTAAAACCATATCTGCTACTCTGATATTAGCTATTCGAGTCAAATCATAGGATTGAAAGTCGATTGCTACTTTCTTGTCTTGGGGCATCGCATTCTGGATAACGTAATAAAAAGTCTTTCTCTACTGTCTTCAGTCTGGTTTGCTTTAGAAGTAAGCAAGCAAAGACAAGTGGTAGCTAAGCGAGAGTTACATGTTCAACCGCATCAGGTTCGCTTTAATGTTAAAAATATTGATATAAAGTTATATAATTTCAGGTTTTCCCAAACCTTGGAGTTGTTAAAGAACAATTTCTCAACTACACAAAGCCAATTGGAAACTTATGCTTGGGTATGTACTCATCCTAAACACAAATTAATTAATCACAATTTAATTAATTAGTGTAGTTTTTTCAATTAATTCAATCTTATTAAAAGATGTCAATTGTACTTGCAGTTGGAGAGAAGGATTATCAACGTGCAAATAGATCAAGCTGAAAGCTCAGGGTTTTAAATTAAAAGGGAAATATTTCAAAAACTATGTTATATGTAGACTTAGAGAATATATGGTGTCCATATATATATATATGGCATTGCATTTGGTTCAAAATAAGCTAAGGGGAACTTGTTTATGTATCTTTTCTATGATAACTAAAACTATTTCACCATGAAATTCACTTTTTATTTTATCATGGTTGACAGAAATTAGTTTGTTTTATTATCCATCCTACATGCAACTCAATTATCAAACCACTCAATGATGTTGTTTGTCTAAATATTTTTTGATTGCTATTACAAAATATTGTTATAAAAAAACTTATGATATAGCCACAAGCCCACAACACTAATTCTAGAACTACATATAAACTAAAGATTTAATTCCACTACATAAATCAAAATTTCCTCCAAAGAGAAGAAGATATGAAAAATGTATTTATTTATTTATTTGGTTAAGCAGCTTCTTGCTGATAGGAAAGGAAATTATATATGTTAATATTTTCTCTCTTACTTGGTAAAGTTTTTGTGCATTCAATTTCTTGTTAGAAGTTTGGAATATATCTTCCTCTAACTTTTGTACCTTTTTTGGGATGAATAGACATGGTAGAGGTTAAGCCTAACCCTCTACATCATGGGCCCTGAACCTTGGTGATGGTTTTCAAGATTAAAAGAACTAGAAAATATAAAAAAAAATTAAATAATAAGACCAGAATAAAATGTTGTTAACTTATAATCTTACTACATAAATTAGAAAAGAAACATATTATTACAAATTTTCTCAATATTTTGAAACTGAAACCAAACTTATGATTAAGTATTTGTTACAATCAAAAGTACACCCTAGACGTGATATGGTGTATAAAACCCTGAGAGGCCCTACACAAGCCGCTTGACATACATATACATAATATAATAGAAGAAAAGAATCTCATCTAAATGGGAAGGTATGACATTAAAGCGGAAGTCTAATGTTGGGTATATAGTAAGAATTAATGGGAAATGAAGGGAAGAACAAAATAGGAATTTGAAAGGTTCTCTATGCTTTAAAAAAAAAGTATTTCTCCCTCATTGGTGGTGGAAAGAAAAGTTAAAGTGTTTAAATAAAGAAACACTTCTGCTAGTTGTTAAAAGGGTTGGAAAGAGGGATCCCCTTCGAGCCGTCGTCGTCATATATAGTATTGACAAGTCATCTAGTACATCAAATGAAATGGTCGAAACGTAATTCATGCACCACGTACAACGTCTGAAAACTAAAACATAAGGAAATCAAGTAAAAATGCCTTTGTCCTCGGAACATGGGGACTCACCAAATCTATAACTCCAATTATCACCAACTAGCCACGATCGAAGGGAGAGGAAGCGTCACGTCCTACATTAGTGAAACAATGTAGGCACAAGTATGCATTAGTACATGGAATGTACTAAGTATGAGGAATATGCATGAAAACGTGATGATGAAGGGACATAATCGAAAACATGAAATGCATGACCAAGTTAAACATAGTAAAACAGACATCTTAAATCATGGACATGGTAAATACATTTGGAAATCTTAATAAAAGCTTCATAAAAACTTTAAGAATAACTTAGTTTGTTTTGTGGGACATTTACTATTAATCGATATTGACCACGTGAGCTATAACTAGAATCTGGTGTATTGCTCCAACACCGAAAAGAGATGTTCTTGCTTGTCCTTAAACTTCTAACTTAGTTAGATCCACTAGTTATGTCTTTCTAAGACAAACCTATAGGGGCACGTAGTTAGGGACAAGGAGATTGCTACTATAGAACCGACCTCTTCTAACGGGAGAGCCTCTATCTCAATATCCTCTTCGTGCGTGCTAAGTAAAAATCTCAATGGAATAATCATAAACATAAACTTGTCATCATCCATGAAAAAGTATAATTAAGTTACTAATCCAAGCTAAAACATCATAGAGTAGCTCCTTAAACCATGTGTGAGAAAACCTTTCACCATCCATAATTTCTTAATGTGAGAAAATCTTTCGCAATTTATACATATGTGAGAATACCTTTCACGATTTCATTGATGCTTATCTTAAAACAATCCAAATCATAAATCATTCATTTTTCATAAATCACGCATACTTGATGAAAACATCATTCTTAGATTCATAGTTTCTTCATAAATTCATGTCTTTTAGGGGTCATAGCTATGAGTCGAAGGGAGAGAGCTGATCAGAAGAATCTCTAGGTTAAATGGAAATAGGATTTTCTCTAAAAATTTAATTTTCTTAGTGATATAATAGGAGGGAATAGTTAATTGTAGTAAAAAAATTAGAGGAATTTTTATTGCCACTAAAATATACCTTTTAGTGGTTATTGTTTATATACTGCTAAAAATTAGCTGAAAGAATTAGTTAGCGGTAATTGATTAATTGACACTAAATAATTATCGCCAAAAATCTATTTTGTAGTAATGTAGTCAAAATCATGATCAATGCATGAGTACATGGAAATCAATTAAAAAGCATGTAATTGAGTCAAAACAATCATAATAAAAATAAACAAATACGAAAAGGCACATGATTGGGTTATGGTATTTCTTCTTTGTTTTTCCATTTTTATTCTTTTATCCTCAAACGAAGGAGTTTCTTCCTAATTTTTCTAAAACAACGGGCATCAACGTAGTCCACTAAATGATTAGTTTTGATGGTAAGTCTACTATTTCAAAAAAAAAAAATCACTTTTACTTATAATATGATAATATTGCCACGATAATAATTATTTTTTTAATAGATTTGTACGTAAAAATGAATGGAGAAAGTAAAGTGTTGGTGGCAAGAGATTTCAATCAAATGGAACGCTGGAGTGAATAAAGCATACACATATATTTTTGTCTTCCTTTTTCATTGGCTATGAATTGTTTCATATATTTTTTTATATATTTATATTGAGTATGAAATTTTTTAAGTATGAATTTCCTGTTATTTTGTGTTCATTTTAATCTGAAAAAATGTTATGTCACAAGATACACTCCTTTCTAGCTATATAAAAATAGATAAGAAAATAGCTATTGATTATAAAATGAATCAAATTAAAGATTTTATAAATAACACTTTAAATTTTGTTCATCTATTATATTTTATTATTGAAAAAGTTTATTATTTTATATCACGATATAACTTCTATATGATACTAGATACTTTTATTAGACAACAACTATACGATATGTATGCGGCAAAAGAAAAAAGAACTACAATTCCGCAAAGATAAGGTGGAAACTTAATGAAATGAAATATTGTTCACCATAGGTGATGTTTTTCATATATTAACATTAAATTATGCTACTGAAATATATATATATATATATATATATATATATATATATAAAACAAAGAATTGGTCAAGCTAAATATTTGACATACACTCAAACCTCTATTTAATCATCATTCGTTATAACAACATTTCACTGTAACGACCTAATTTTCTTTAGAACTAATTTTTTATGTTATATTTTTTGTCTCTATAACATTCTACTTATAACCGTGTTGACATTCACGATATAAGTATACTTTTTTTGTAAAATCATATCTCTATAATAGTCTTACTCAAATATTAATTGAGTAATAATATTTTGTAAAAGATATATTACGTATAAAGATAAAAATCTTGAAATATTTATGGTAATTGTTATTAGTGTCACGCACATACTAAATTTCAAGTATGAATATTTAAGAGAAAAATTGTACTTGAATGATGTCCATCATTTATGGTCATAACCTCAAAGAGGAAAGACTATTGATGGCTTTTTTTATATTTGATATTTTTTTTCTATTTTATTGGTTAAATTTGTTACAAATAGAGTAAAGTAACAAAATAATACTACTAAAGAAATGTCACTTTTGCCCCATATTTAAATTTTGAATGCATTTTGAAATGTTTCAATGATACCTGGTCATTTTGATCTAAAGAAATAATTTAATCTAAGACAATTTGTATTAATCATTTAAAAGCACTTGTCCAAAGTTCTTTCAATTATAATTATTTACTAAAAAAATTTAAGTTAGTAATATTAATTCTATTTCAAAACATTGTGTACTATATGATCGGATACACACGTGCCGTAAAACTAATATATATATATATAAAAGCTAGGCTTCTAGTTTTACAACGTACTTCATTGAACTATTATCAAGGTAAATCTTTATTTTTGTTTATTTTACCTAGGACAAAAATCAGATACTTCATTTGTTTCAACCTATTTGTCCTAAAAAAAAAAAGTCCGTTTAAAAAAATATCTCTTTTTTTCCTTTTTAGCAACTTTTAAATTTTAATTTTTCACATGACATGTTTAAGATACAAAATTAAAAGGCATTTTAGTTGTTGACACCCAATTTTGACCGACCTTTAGCAATTTTAGGAATGCTATTTGATTAAATACGAATTTCTTGAAAATATTTCGAGTTTAAAATTTTAATCAATTTTATCTAAAAATTATATATTTTAGTATGCATGCTTTATAAAATTATCGGAAATACTATTAAGATATTTCTAAAATTATTAGTAAAAACACAAAGTAATTATTTTATTTCAAATGTTTTAAAGTTTAAGCAATTTTTATTATATAAAATGTTATAATATTTGTATTACGTTAATTGGATAGCATTTCTTTAATTTTCCTCAAAATCATTTAAATTGTAGCCTCTTTATTCTAATTCATTCCTACTCTAGCCACCAATTCCAATTTTATTTCAATAATAACCACTCTTTCATTGCAATTCTAGCCAATTTGTATTTCAATTTTAGCCATTCCAAATCCTCAATCCAATCTGATTCTAAGATTTCATCTTTTAATCTTGTCCGTCCATCTTTAAATTAAATCCTAGATCAAATCCTAGCCGTTTATCTAATTCTAATCCTACGGTTGAGATCGAATCCTCCTATTTCCTATTTTAAAACTAAAGACTCCAAAAGAAACCCTAAAAAACTTTCATTCATCCTCTTCCTCTCAACTCTCTCTAGTGCCGCACCTCCCTCCTCCTCGCCATTTTCCCGGCGAAAGCCATCGGAGGCAGACCCTCTCTCTCCCTTCTCCTCTTCCTCTCTTCCTCCCCCTCCTCACTCTCCTTTTTGGACGAAGCAAGTAGCGAAGGCTGCTGTCCGACCAGCAGCTCCAAGAGGCGAGCACCACCGGCGAGGACAGTCGCCTGAAACAACAACCACCAACAACACGAGAACTAGCAGCTGCAGGCGGCCAATTCGATGCCTCCTCTCTGTCCTCTTTCCGGCGAGAACCACCAACAACAACACCAGCTCCAAACAGCAACAGCTCCAGCCAGGCAGCAACCAGCAACCGGCGCTGCTCCATCGCCCTTCCTCTTCTCCTTTCTCAGGGAGGACCACCGGAAGCAGCAACAACCAGCGAGATCAGGGACAGCAGCTCGACGAGGCATTCTGGCCAGCGAACTCCGAAACAACAATCAACAGCTTCAGCAGTAACCCCGGCGAAGCAAATAAAGAAATAAGAGTTCCGGTCAAGTTAAAATACTAGACGGATCTTTTTAGATCCGTCCCGGTTTGTTTTCTCGTTCAATTTACCATTTAAATTTCTTAGTGGATTAGTGAAAATTTATGTCCTCTTATTGCTTAATCACTAGAAAGTGTCGTTTGAGCATGATTTCAAGGTTGGCCATGTTTTAGCTTATTTAAAATGTCGTTATAGTTAATCGGATCTAATGTTTCCACCTAGATTTTGAATACCTTGCTATTTGGCTGATGACTTTAGGCCTGGTAATGGATGTTAGTATACCTTGAGTGTGTACTGTTTAAAACTTCAATTGTTGGCTTAATATTTTTGTCCCCGTAGTCTGTCCCTAAAATATTATTTTCCTTAAAGGATCAAAAGCTTGATTTATTCTGTGATTTTGAGATTAATCAAGTGAACCTTGATAAAGGTTAATCTAATTGCACCTGATTTATTCCTTAACTAACTCACTGGTGGTAATTTTCTGATTATGACTAGCTTGGAAAGTTTACACCTTGTTCTAATTGATTGTAAATCGATTTATTTCCTTATTTTGTTTAGAATCGGCTTAATTTTATTTGTTCTGACGAGGTAAAAGATACGGAAACTTAGCATGAGAAGCAGAGAAGGAATAAGAATTGGTTGCAAGTACTTCTTTTCCTTTTATATAATTATTTCACTTGCTTGATTGTATAAATATTGATTGTATATAGGTTGTTTAAATTAATTTCCCTTTTCCTTAATTATGGTAGACAGATTCTTACTCGGCTTATATTTGGTAATGATTTGTTTGATTTAGGTAAACAAAAAATAAATAAAATAAATCAGCATAATTAAATTAGTTCACAAATTTTAAGCTCCTCTCGTTTAAGGAAAATAATAATGATTGCTAAAATGTTCTCTTCCCTTTTCGGCACGGCTCCTTTCTACTATATAATCAGACCCTCCCCTTACCTCTACACATTGTTCACACCTTACTTGAATACTAAAAATATTGCTCTCTACTTAAAAAAAAGAGAATTAAGTTTTTCGGTAAACGCATTAAAGCTCCTCTACTCGCTATTTTTTTTGCTGTGTTCGTGTCGGTTATTGGACTAAGTGTTGGTCTTCATTGCTGTTAAATATTTCTGCTTTAACTGGTTAGTTGTTCTTCCATTAGTTTAATTTCATCCTACATTATTATTTTAGATATTGTTGTGTGTTTGAATGAATAAAAGGAAGCACCCGGGTTAGTTTTCGTTCTTCCCTCTCTATGTGACATTATTGTTGTTATGCTTACTTGTCCAAATTCTTGTTTGTCTACTTATAGCTAGATGTATAAAATAAATTTGTGTATGATGAATCTGTCCATAATTGGGATTCTTTTACTTATATTATATTGCTTCATATGTTATATTTGTTTGTCTCTTACTTTAGCAGGTTCGAAGTTGGGTTCAAGTTTGAAGAGTCAGAAGAGTTACTGGACAAGATCTATTTTTTTTCATAATACTTGTATTATTTTATTTACTATTTTTGGTTTGTAATAAATTTTATAATAACTCTCTCTATATAATAATAAATATTTGGGGATCGTCTAAAGGGGGAGGGATCTACGTGCTACTTGTTTATTTTATCGTAACCTATTTGTGCTAGAAAATGTGTCTATACGATTGTGTGATTGTTCGCCTCTTAATAGCTCTGTTTAAATCTAGACTAAAGAAAAAAAAAATCAACCTTTTGTCATTTATCACCTATTTAAGCTTTGTCTAATTATGCCTAAAAACTAAACATGTTTGATAATTTGACTGCTCATTGTAATCTGTTTATATGATTTGCATATCCACCTTTTAAACCTAACAATGAATAATGTTTGTTCCTTGCGTTATTTGGCTCACTATCAACCCCATTATATAATAAATAAGCATTAACATTTTAACAACTTGTTCGTACCAGATTAGTTTTTTTTACCATTTGTATTTAATTAAATTTTCAGCATGTTAATGGGTCAGAAATCCATGCATATAGGCTTAAATTTCAGTATTACCTACAAAGCATGTCTATAGGTTTTTTTTTAGTTAGTTACCTTTATATAGAAATCACGCTCTTGAGTAAAATTAGAATTTATGTTGTCCGGTTATAATGTTTGTGTGATATAAATGTGTTTTGCCACTTAGATGACTGCCTGTAGGATTTTTAATAATCTAATAATTTTGAACAAATCAGTTGGCTTAGTTTGTCAGCATGTTCACTTATTTAGAAGCCATGTATTTAGGTTTTGATTAATTTCAGCATGTTAAAATTGAAACAAAATTTGTTGTGTCACTGTTAATATTTTCCACATTTGTAACATAGTTTGCCACTTAAATTAAATCAAATAATTGCTAGCATGTTATTTAAAATCTGCCCTGTTTTGTTATTGTCGCATGTAATTAATCAACTAGCATGTTAATCACTTAGATAGCACGCCTATAGGTTTCTACTAAATTTTGTAGCATGTTTTTAAAAAATAGAAATAAATCTGTTATGAATATTCTTTGCTCAAAATAAGTATTTTCTGTATCAATGATAAAATCTCTGCTATTGTTTTCTGCATTTGCTAAGTGTTTATCATGATTTAAAATCAGTTACTGATTAAATTTTGGAATAACAATTAAATCTGCTACTGCTCTAACCTATTTCTGCATCTGTGAATATTTCTACCACCTTTTAATAATTAATTAATAAACTATTCTCTGCATACAATAATTTTTTTGCCCTCTAAAATCAGTTAAATAACTATCTATATGCTGAAAATGTCTGTTAATAATTCTGTTTGTTCAACTTGTTACTGTCGTTATGCTGCTTGTTTGTATGTCCACACATTTTGCATGCGACCCTTTCACAATTACGTGTGTTAATAAAATCTAGAGGACAACTTGAGACTTTACGTGCTAAATGATCATCCAACTTGTTTTGCTTGGTGTCTAGGTGGGCCTAATTAGGAGTCCTTATTTTACTTTAGTCTAAATCCATCTTAATGGTAGTCCAATGCCTCTTGGACCTTAAGCAGGGACGCTAGGCACCTTTTAGAGACAAAAAGCATGAGGTGGTGGGGTAGGGGTAGTTTAGGCCCTATGGATATGATGACATCGACTCAGGCTTAAAGCGACAAACCTTGGTTTTGTTTGCCCCTACACGGAAGCCTATCGAAAATAAAGAAAAGTCGAGTGATGATCTTAAAGTCCTTCAAAGTCTCCCTTTCCTTCTCCCTTTTATATGTTTATAATAATTATATTTATTTGGGGTAGTTTAGTAAAAAATAAAATTTGATTATCCTATTTGATTGTGTAAGTTCTGTCTTTTCGCTTATCTTTTATAAATTTTTTCATGTTCAATATATATATATATTTAATGTTATCACTTAGTTTTGCATATTTAATTAAATAATAAATAAATTGATCTTAATTGTTTAATATTAATTATCACTTAGCAATCATATTTAAATAACTGATAAATGAAGTGATTTTAAATGCTACTTGTAACCCTCACATAAATTGCATGAGATACGGTCGGGATCCACATTTGTGGACCTCGAGGGATGCCTAACACCTTCCCCTCGAGGTAATTTGAACCTTTACCCTGATCTCTGGTTCGTTGACCTTTAGTTAGAATTAGTTAGGTTCGATAGGTGTCCTAATGCACCTTAATTCGTTAGGTGGCGGCTCTTCATTTTTCAAAGCCCAAAAGAGTTGTTAGGACGTGCACCAAAAATCCGTTTTGCGAAAAATGGGGCGCGACATTAGTATATTTGAAATATGTTTTATTTAAAATCACAAGATTCAAAAAAACTTTTTTATGTTCTTAATTTCGTGTCAAATTAAAATAGGACAAGTAAATTCAAATGGAGAGAGTAATAAATAAATTAATATAAAATACAAATACGAAATACAATTTTAATGCATGATTAATCTATGCATTTCGTACCCACACAATACATGGATATTATAAAAGTCCATAAGGACCAATATATTGATTCGAAATTCAAATAATATTCTTTTTGTTTTATTTTGAATTCAAATTTTATGTTAATTCATAGAAGTGTATCTTTATATTCTAGTTAGAGAGATTGATACGATTGAAAGAATATATAAAAATTGGACCTTTTTCCTAAAATAAATACTACGTATTAAAACTCTTATAGGACGGAACCCATAGTGCAATTTCGATACAAATTATCATTTTTTTTCAATTTTTTTATAATTAATTTTAAAAAATATTGACAAATAAATAATAAGTGTTGGTTAATTTTTTGTGTGTGTTTGGGGGGAAGGGCAGGGGGGGTGGTAGGTGTTATGATAAAGATTTTATCCCTACTTGCGATCTAAAGATTGTCAGAGAACAGTTTCATTTTCATCACAGTCAAACAATTTGTATTTTGTCCAATGTTAACCAATATTTTTGTTTTCTGCAGAGCAATTAAGTCATTTGGGATGTTATAGAGAAACAACCAAGAGCTGTGTATAAAGGTCATTCAACTTATAATAAGTGGATGAACCACCCAAATTATTAGATTAGAGTGAACAATTTGAATAGCATTCTCTTGTCAAACTGTACAGAATACTCCTACGTCCTTAGTAAAAAAACTAGGTAGACAATAGGAGCAAATTGTACAACTATTATGTTATGTCAATCGACAAGTTGCTTTATCTATCAGGGAGGAATGCACAATCAACTTTTTAGCCACCAGGCGGATGCCGGCAATTTGTTGATAGTCATATAAATCCACTGAGAAGTACACATCCAACAGAGTCCCTGGAGTAATCAAGGAATCCAGTTCTGCCACATCAAACATACTGAACATAAGCTTCTGTGTTGCGGAAGACTCTTTCTGGTATATCTCCGTGACCCAGCGGGAGATATTACCATCTACAACAGTTGGTAAACTGCAAGTGCAAATACACTATAATATTAGTTGAAATATAAACTATGTAAGCCTGAACTAGCCATGAGCTAAAAGCTCGTCTATTACTTGTGCTGTGCATCAGGTTGGAAAATCTGAAGGAAGACTAGCATATACAGAAGCAGACTAGCCTCACATTACATAGCATAATGGAAAACGAAAATTTGATCTCATAAGCATTAAGAATATACCAGAAAAAACACAAGGTGAAATCTCTCCTGGTTTCTGATAACAGGCAAAATTAAGGAGGTTTCACTTATCCAGGAAAAGGAAGATCAGAACTTACTTTAAACGAACGGTAGGACAGTTCATAAAGCCAGGTTTTCTGTTTACCACAGGCCTCCATTCTGACATGCTACCTGAATCCTCTGTCAACTTCTGAGCAAGATTATCAATTGTATCCAAAAGTTGGCATAACTCTGATGATGCATCAACCACAAAACTCAACCGTGGCCGACCAGCATAATCAACAAACTTTGTACTAATTCCAAACCGCACCTTCAGGCATTTAGAACAAACTTGCAGCTCAGCATTGTTGTGCAAGATTTGTATCTTCTGCATTCCACAATGTAAGGGGGAAAGACTTAAGGAGACGGAAGAAATTGAAAATTTATTTGGTTCTAAGAAGTCTGTGATGCCAAAGTAACCCTCTGTTGCAATTGACGCAGAAGAATCTCGAGAATATGAAGCAGGTTCTTCTTCCATTGCATCTAACTGAATGGATTCCCTTACTTCCGCACTGAATTGGACCAAGTTAAAAGGGTCAGGCCTCGAGGAATTTGTTTCAATAAGATCTGGTACCTCCTCCACATTTCTGCTCACAAGCGGAAGTATTGGATTGTCTGATTCTGTGTAAGCTTCTGCAACAGATTTCATAGGACTTCCTATCTTGGCACTTGATGAAGGTGTATCTATACTCAAGCCCATCCCCTCCGAATTAGTATTTCCATTAGCACGACTTCTTACAGCAGCATTAGGAGACACCCAACTGTTGTTGGTTAATATATCAGGCAGGCTGGATTCCTGCAAGTACAACAATTTTTCTATTCAACCCATGGCAAAGTTCAATAGTCTGTTCTGATCAAAAGAATTTTTAGAAATGATAGTGAACTGTTAATATATATATATACTCATAAGATGCAGTAGCATGGCCTTGCAGGTCTTGATTGCATAGTGTCAACTGCCACATCTAAAAGCTTAATTGTAGGAGAAGTGATATTTTTATCATTTATTTTAGACATTCAAAATGCTCCTTGTGTGCAGCTTGATTCTCTTTCTTGAACTAAGCATGTGAAAATATTATTTTGTAGATGAAATTTGAACTCCAAATCTGATACCATTTCAAACAGTGCGAATAATCAAAAGTTTAAGTCGTAAGCAAGATGACACTTCCATTTTTACTTCTGATCAGCTACAATTCACTTATTTTCTTGATCAGTTCTTAAGCTTCACCATTGATTCAACATTTTAATTTATTGGACAGTCAGAACTCGCATGTCCACAAGATGAAAGCAGCGAAAAATAAGGATGTTGAGATGGATGTTTGGGCATATTAGGAGCAATAGGATTAGGAACGAAGATATTCAAGACTAGGTGGAGTGACCTCCATGGTGGACAAGATGAGGGAGGCGAACCTAAAATGGTTCCGGAATGTGAAGAGGAGAGGCACGGATGTGCTACTGAGGAGGTGTGCAAGTTGGCAATGGTGGATATGATATGGCACACCTGCCGCTTACCGAGGATTTGACCCTAGATAGGAAGATATGGAAGTCAAAGATTAGTGAAGAAAGTTAGTAGTTAGTTGAGCATCTTCTAGTCCTTATCGGTATTGTTCCTAATTTATTATTCTTTGATTTCATATTACGTGACATTTCCTTTGTTTCGGTTACCATATTATTTGTTGTTGCTACTGTTCTTTTCTCCTTTTATTTTTAGCAGGTCGTCTTCACTACTGTATTTCCTTTAGGTACTTGATTATGATATCCTTTACTTGAGCCAAGGGTCTATTGGAAACAGCCTCTCTATTTTCACAAGGTAGGAGTAAAATTTCATACACACCTGACACCACCACCCCAGACCCACTTGTGGGACTACACTGGTATGTTGTTGTTTTAATAAATATGCAACTACCTCTAAAGCCCTTTGCAAGTTTAAATTGGACAGCCTGCCGAAAAAAGGTAGCCCCAATAATCACAATCAGAGGTGCTGCATCTGCATCACATAGCTTAAACTGAAATGATTATATTAATATTGTTCCAGTGATGAAACAGCTCGTGTATCCCATAAACATTACAAAGAGAGACTTGTGGGAAGATATCAGAAGACAAAGGATGAGAATTTTTCCAGCTGCAACCCCATACTCACTTTTGGTGTAAGTTTTTTCTTTTTTACTTTTTCCCTCTTCTTTTATTGAGGTTGAGGTGTTGGGGTAGAGGGAGGAGGGGCTAACCAAGTATAAAGTTATAAAAACGGAAGGTATACCAATCTCACGATTTATGAGTTTGATTTCTAGCCCTTCAGGTGTTAGGTGTGCCATGCAACTTGCATTTCATTGATCATACCAAACATTCTACAATTTGGCATAGACATGGAAAGAAATTAGAGTAATATACTTCCTTTATTATTGTTGCACCGTAATATGTTAACATTTATGGCATGATTGTATGGACAAATAGGGTAAAAGGAAAATACTGCAATGAAAAGAAAAACCAAAAGCATGTCAAATTGGTTCAGCTGAACAGTATATCTACGATTCACCAAGTTTGAGAATAATTGTTAACATTAGCAAACCTAGACTTGAAGAACTAAAAATCAAAAGTACGACAATGAACAACTTACCAAAAACAAGACAGTTGCACAGTGCTTTAGTACTTCGAAATTCATTCGGACATCATCCAAACTCCTGAAAAGTAGAACATCAATGTTAAGACAATGAAAAATATTCCAAAACCTAGCAGTTCACACTGCACGGGGCAAAACCATCTAAGAAAGGACAAAACATTGTTACCTATGTGTTTGCTCTCCAAGGCCAAAATATGTAGCAAGAGAGGCCATCTGTAAACAGAATGCAACCAAATCATCATTTGATGTTTTAAACATTACAACTGATATCACTTCACTTGTACCCTGTGACATTTCTTGGTGGTACACAAGACCTCCCCAGTTGTACAAAGGATTGCAATAGCCTCCCCTATTAGCAGAATTGGCCTATCTGCTGTTTACAAATACTCTCCTATGCTTATGTATGGAAACATCAACATATTAAATAACAAATAGATCTGAAAGAGGAAACATTGATACACTTCTCTTTCACAGCAAACCAGACGTTTTGTCATATATGTTGGTTGATTCTATGCAAAAGGAAGATTACTATATTGTTTTAGTTTCCTGCTTCTTCAAATAAAGCTAAAAACAATTAAAACAAAAGCATACAAAAATGAAGACACAGCATGAAAAATTTGCAGTCCCGGGGACTGGGGAGCTCATCTACTAATTTTGGCATAAGAACCCATCAACCAAATAACAACACAAATAGAAACCCTTTCTCAAGTAAACATTTATCTGTACAGAAGTAGCACGAATAAAAAAGGTAATGCTATAAAAAAAAATGTTCTAACATAAATTCAAACCAATATTAGAAGGCTGATTCTATTGATCTTGACAATCAATAAATTCGTGTCAAAATGTCTTGCTTAGCATATCACCCTGGCATGTCCATAATTGACTTAAGTTTGGGAAATATCATAACTTTGAGTACTCAGAAGGCCCATTAGTGTTTCCCAGATGAAGGCAAAAAACTAACACTTGTCTAACAAGTGAGAACTCTTGAAGATAACTGTTTATTACGAGTAAAATTAACTTGCTTCCCTACTTTTTCATGAAGAAGAGGAGAAGAATTGCTATACCTTCATGTTACCAGCTCTCCTTCCAAATCTTTCAGTCAACAAAGTAAGTGTATCAATTGTTCCCTTAGGTTCTGGTGCAGGCCTGTCAATTCCAGCAAACGCCTCCCGAATCCTTGGACAGTCAAATTTCAGTATATTGTGGCCTGCCCATATCCTCCCTACACAAACAACATAGCAAGCGCATAAAAAAAAAAGAATGTAAAATCAGTCAATTCCTTATAAAAGATAAACAATTAGACCCACCATATTTCCCATAGAACCAATTTAAAAGTCGAGCGCACTGTCAAAAAGTAAACATTAAGGACGCAGAGGCAGAGGCAGATAGAAATAAAGGGCATGGAATGTGAACATCCACCCATGGCTTTTGACTTGGCTTATACACATCATTACAAAAATACTCCTACGATTTACCATGATTTTAGCATCCACTGTGACAAAGTTATACGTTGTTTGTATCATGATACTCTGCACTAACACTTTGTTTGCATGGTTGTTACTTATTGTTTACTAATGTATCGTATTGTATTGGTTTAATAAATACTTAACATTCTGAATCCTGCCTGCCTCTATAGGCAGAAAAGTGAGAAAATGAAACTTAAAATGGTCTAGTAAACCACCAAACAACCTGCTACGGTCCACATCTAATTAAAATGCAAAGAGCCTCCAACACAGTTTTATAGCTAAATTCAAACATGAATACGCCCATTAATCGTAAAAATGCTTCAGCCAGGTCGATAAATAGAAATAGCTGAATAAATAAAGCAGTAGTGATGAAGAGATAATAACCATGGAGAACATCAAAGACTTTGTCGGCGATATCAGCAAATGAAGGGGCAGAAGTGACAGCATCTCTGGTAATTCCATTGCAGCGAACAGAAAGGGTAGAAATAAGAGAGAGGTCAGAGGGTCGTACAAGGGTGGAGTAACTATGTTGTTCAACAAGCTTTTTTGGGCAAATAAGAATTGCCCCAAATTCCAAGAGTGCATATTTCTGTCCTGTTCGCGTGGGTATAGTTGTCTCCACGTCGAAAAACACTATCTCCGACCTATCTTCGCCAGTTCCCATCGTTTCTTAAAGACTTGTAGAGGACCGGCCTGCATATTATATAGAGGCATAGAGCCAGCCTACCCTTGTTGGGTATTGCTTCCGGTGGAGGGTTTTGTGTTTTGAAGCGTGAGAGTGAGGGTTTCGTTTGTGCTTTACACAAGGACCAAGCAACTAATCACAAATGTTTCACCTCACACGTAATCAACATCAACAAACAAAAAAAAAATATTACCAATATATTTTAGAAAAATTCTTTTCGCCAGAAAATTTGGCCTGATAAATAATATATATTTTATTATTTTATTCCTCCCTTGCTTAATTTACATGGCTTTAGAGCCCTTTTTTTTTTTTTTTTTTTAAACCCCTTCCTAGGAGCTCCCACCCCTTTTGCTCTCTTGGTGACTCGAACTTGCAACCTTCAGGTTGGAAGTGAGGGGTGCTTACCATCCGAGCAACTCTCTATCGTCTTTAGAGCCCGTTTGGATTGGCTAAAAAAAGAAATAGTTTTTAAGTAAATAATAAAAAAGTTAAGTTGAAATGATTTTTAAGTCAAAAGTAAAAAATAGGGGGAGACCTATTTTTTATTTTAAACTTATTTTAAGTTAATTTTTAGTCTTGCCAAACACTTCTTATTTTAAGTTATTTCAAGTTAAATTTATATTCTAGAAGTCAAAAACTGACTTAAAAGTAAGATTTGATGATAAAGAAAGTAAGACTTTTAAAACTTACGATTAAGAGAATAATAAGATAATGTTTATTTTTTTGCATAGATTAGTTTCTCAACATATGTTTCTAGGCATACATCGAATCATGTAATATAAATTATTAGATTTTAAAACGAAATTGACATATTGAGTCCTTTATTTATTAAAAGATGAGAAAGTTAAAATAGATTGATCGATTATTGACCTATTGCCCGAGCTTGTTTTTCTTTGATAGAGCATGGCACTCTTCAAATGTGGGTAGACGTCCTCACAGTCAATAAGGCGACCCCCAATTGTTGTACAATAGAGTTGTAATTCACTAGTTATTCTATATGTTGGGAAAAGGTATAAGAACCCCCCTAAACTATGACCGAAATCTCAGAGACATACCTTAACTAAACTAAGATCCTATTACCGCCCTAAACTCATTTTTTTGGTAATTTTGTACACCTTTTTGGCTTACGTGACATCCAAATATCTCTCAGGCGCCTTAAATGCATGGAGTCACGAAGTGTGCCACGTAAGCCAAAAGGTGTACAAAATTACCAAAAAAAATGAGTTCAGAGGTAATAAAACCTTAGTTTAGTTAAGATGTGTCTCTGAGATTTCGATCATAGTCTAGGGGAATACTTGTACCTTATCCCTCATATGTTTGCTTACGGTGGAAAAAATTATAGGTTATTTGTATTCTCGAAAACCCCGCCCTACAAACTGATCCATATCGAAACTAGTTACCAAAAAAATAAAAACAAATAAAGAAAGCTCTAGAGAAAATAAAAAGTCTTCTTCGTCATTTTCAGTGGACTGAGCAGCCTCAGCACCAATCTTCAAAAGACGATGAACTGGAGCAGCTTCGCAACTGAAAATATATATTGCACTTATTTCCATCTCTATGAGTTCGAGATTTTGTCCCATCATGTAACACTTCAGATTTAGAAATGTAGTTTTTGGGCTAGTGTTTATATTTACGGGTTCCACTTACGGACAGTAGAACTTCTTACGGACCGTAGGTGGCAACCGTAGGTAAGGGAAAATGAAATTTTCAAAACAAGGCCCAGTACTCTTTTGATAGTCCAATAGGACAGTCCGCCGTTCCTCTTACGAGTCGTAGGTAGGTCTCGTAGGTCACCCCAGACTTAGTGAAATTTCAAAGCTCAAAGTTGGGTTCTACGGATGGCATGTACGGACCATAGGAAGACCTACGAACCGTACATGGGATCCGTCAAAAGTGGCTTTTCCGAAGGATTGTTACTTTCCTAAAGAGTTGTGACTTTTCTGAAGGGTCTTGACTTTTCTAATAGCGCACAATAAACACTTGTTCATACTACACTTTCTTGGCTATAAATAAAGGAGTTCTCTCACATTTTTAAACCTCAAATTTTCTAAGTTTTCTATTATTCTTCTTCTTAACACCCAATTTAGCACATATTCAATATTTCATACTATATTTTTAAACAACTTCATGGACCATTGGGCCAATTTATTGGTCATCGCAAACAAGCTGGAGTCTTAGGCCAAATCCTACAAAATAATTCATACTATATTTACTTATATTATAAAATATATTGAAAGCATACACATTTTCACATTGAAAAATTGTGATTTTTTCGATGGATGTGACCTTTTGAAAGAGTTGTAACTTTTCCAAAAGGGTTGTGACTTTTTCATATCGGCCAATCAAGAATGCTTAAAAAGTTTTCATAACCAAAAACACAAAAGTAAGTCAATACAAATTTATAAAAGACAAACTTTACAGATCGTTGAATAAAACACTAATTTAAGTTATCGGACAAAGTGATGACAAAAGGGAAAAACCCACAAAAAAAGTATGTATGAACCAAAAAATTGTCATGATTGTCATTAGTTATTCAAGAATTGAGCAGTTGAAATAGTTTTTTTCTTTGACATAATGAATGGAGGAAAAAACTATAAGGAAATTATAGTTTTGTTTCATTATTTTTTTTGGTGAAGATCCATTAATTAACATAATGTATGTTTTTCTTTTGAATCTTAAAACTAATAACAACCCTCACTGCACAATTTAAGAGTTGAAATTAAAATTTTCCGATTAAATATTCATTTTAAAATTTGAAATTATCCGGGGGACTAAAACCACCGCTTAGAATTCTCCACTGACTAACTTATCCGTACTTATCTTTTCAAAATTATTTTTTGAATTTTTGTGGTGCTGAAATGTGACACTTTTTACTTCTTCTATTGTATATAGATTGATATGTTGGTCTTTGAATATTGATAGTCACGTCTCAATAACCTTGAAGGTCTGTGTATTCAATTGAACTAAATATATGTAAATGTGAAAATATTGTAAAATGAAAATATCGAAAACTTCAAAACATCCCATTGTAAGTTTTAGAATTATGTACTTTCAAGTTTCAAAGATAAAAAACTAAGTTATTCACTTCAAAATATCTAGATATTCACTTGTTTTCTTATTTTATTATTGTAGGGGAACCGTGGATGCAATTATTTCTAACGAATAGAAAACATACCCGTAAACATCATTATATCACTTGTAAGAAGAGCCTCTTTGGACAGTGATACATCAACTTCACCAAATAATATGAAGTGTTCTGCGAGGACAAAGAGCTTCCACATTGTTAATATTGTTGTTACTGGACATTTTTTAGTACTATGTAACCTAGAATTGTAAACTAGAGCGTTAAATTAATATATGTATAATGTATCAAACTATAGCTCGATGTTATAAACCAAGTATAAAAGATAAGATAGTAAGAAAGATGAGGAATAGTATGTGTAGTATTTTCTTTCACTTACTCTTGCATTTTTCTTTGTTACAAGAAGAGGGGTATATATAGTTGTATATACTTGGGCACCAAGTATGATACATGGATATCTTCTTGTCATGTATACACTTTGGGCACCAAGTATATCATGTGGCTAATTAGTATACACTATTTAGCATTTTGTGTGTGTATTAATCTTACAATACTTAACATATTAGTATGGACATCCAATTTACAACACTCCCCCTTGGATGTCCATATATATAAAAAAAATAGTGAAAGAAAAATTGTAGTAATACACATTATTTGTTGCCTCATTAAAAACCTTACCGGGAAAACCTAATGGGATAAAACCTTGGTTAAGGAAAAAAGAATGCAGCGCGTATTTTCTCCCCTTGATGAAAATATCACTTAATATCTCGAAGATGACATATTCCGATCTTGTTTCTCAGCTTCTCAAAGGTTGAAGTTGGTAATGCCTTGGTGAACACATTTGCTAAATTATCACTGGAACGAATTTGTTGAACATCTATTTCACCCTTCGTTTGAAGATCGTGAGTGAAGAAGAATTTTGGTGAAATATGTTTTATTCTGTCTCCTTTGATGTATCCTCCTTTTAGTTGAGTTATACATGCAACATTGTCTTCATATAATGTCATTGGAATCTTTCTCTTCGAAGGAACACCACATGTTTCCTGGATGTGTTGAGTTATTGATCTCAACCAAACACATTCTCGATTAGCTTCATGTATGGCTATTATCTCTGCATGCTTTGAAGAAGTAGAAATCATAGTATGTTTTGTTGAAAGTCATGATATAGTTGTACCTCCATATGTAAATAAATAACCTGTCTGACCTTTATGTGGGTCAGACAAATATATTGTATCTGCATAACCAATTAATTGTGAATTGGACCCTTTTGAATAAATAGTCTCATATCTATGGTTCCTCGAAGATATATCTGGGTATATGCTTTATACCATTCCAATGTCTCTGTGTATGGGGAATAACTAAATCTTACCAATAAATTTATAGAAAAAGATAGATCTGGTCGAGAATTATTAGCAAGGGCCCCAAGGCCTAGCTAAAGTGGCAAAATGTGGAGGATTTGTGGCTTAGGTCGCAGGTTCAAGCCCCACACCATGCAAAGCGAAGCCCGATATTTAAGTGGAGAAGGGTAGAGGGGCGGGCCCATTATCCACCGAGTTTAGAAGGCTCTGATTGGTCTAAAGGGCGGGTCACAGACGAATTTCTTGGTTCTCAAAAAAATATATATATATTCGCAAGGTACATCAATGCACCAATTGCACTAAGATATGGTGTCTCAACACCAACAAGTTCTTCATCATTTCATGATGTTTTATTTCCTTGTTTACTAGTATCTCCAAGACCTTTAGCGTCACGGTGGATTTCAGCATCAAGAATCCATGACAAGTAATTCTTTCTGGTAATATCAAGTGCCACAAATTCAAGCTTTAATAAGTTTGACATGATGAAAACTGAGATGGAATTTGATTAGAGTTTCGTGCTAATAATGTGTTATAAACTAAGTATAAAAAATAAGATAATAAGAAAGATGAGGAATAATATGTGTAGTATCTTCTTTCACTTAGATGAGGAATAGTATGTGTAGTATCTTCTTTCACTTACTCTTGCATCTTTCTTTGTTATAAGAAGAGGGGTATATATAGTTGTATATACTTGGGCACCAAGTGTGATACATGGATATCTTCTTGCCATGTATACACTACTTTGGACACCAAGTATATCATATGGCTAATTAGTATACACCACTTAGCATTTATGTGTGTATTAATCTTGCAATACTTAACATATTAGTGTGGACATCCAATTTACAACACTCAGTTTTTGGGCGAACACTTTTTTTTGGGTAGATTTTGGGAAAATTATAACAAAAAAAAGTTTGTTATCATAGTTTAGGTAAGAGAAAAGACATAAAATAACACCTGAAGTTGTCGCGAATTTTCAAAAAGACACTTTAACTATGCGAGTGTCCTATTACCCCACAAAACTTTTAAATACCTTTATAAATAAATTATTTTGATCCTTTTTCTCCCTATGTTTGTTTTCACGCCATATGAAGCGCGTGAATGGAAACTTTTACTTCCACATCAGCAAACAACAATCCCAATAAGCTCACTAAAAATTGATAATGAAGTTTTACTTCTACTAGAGGGAGAGATGAGTTGTTTTCCGCTCATTCACACATTGTGTTGATAGATGAGTAGCCTTAAGCTCTTAAGGATGATGAAATGTATCCCTTACGAAGTTCTTTAATTTTGTACCAAAAAGTTGTCAAATAAAGCAAGTTCCCCACGTCCTAACATACCTAATAGTAAAAGCTCATTCAAAATGGACGAAAGAATCATAATACCGGCGATGGAGCTCCGGCGAAATTTCCAAGCAACGAGCAATGCTAAAATGAGCACCATAATGAACTTAACACAATAAAAACCCCAATCGGTAAGCTTCCTAACAATTCGAATTTGCAAATTAGGGTTAAGAATAAGCAAATTGGGGAAGTCTTAGGTGAAGAAATTTAGATTCAATTTTTGGACAATTCTCAAAAATTGTCCAACGGAAATTTGAATCAAGTTCATACTATTGAAGTTGCAAGCTCAATATTTTGGGTCGGGTTAAACCCGTATTTTATTAATATTAAATTAAAATGATTAATTAAAGAGAGAGTGTGCATCACACACATATTCAAAATCTGAGATTGATGAGAAAATCGGGAAAACTGGTCTATTTACAAAGATATTTAAAATGTTTTGTGGGATAATAGGACACTCGCATAGTTAAAATGTCTTTCTGAAAATTCAAGACAACTTCAGGTGTCACTTTATGTCTTTTCTCTTTAGGTAATTTATTGCTACAGCAAGAAAAGAGGAATCACAGCTGATTAGAGTGCTACCAAGTTTCGTTTTTGGTTGCAACCCGAATTCCCGGGAGAATGAAATTCAAAAAGTTGAGAATCTATTACGTGAATATTTAAGAAATATGCAAGAATCTATCACCTAATATTTTATAGCAAGAAAAGAATAAAAAAAAAACTATAAAAAGAAATTGCAGTTAGCCCGTTGTCAGGCAAACTATAAAAAAAATTGAACTATTTTTGTGTGTGTTTTGAGAAGACGAACGTTAATGGTGTAAAAGACAGTTCACCCAAAAATGTGAAGTGTATTTTGGTGTATATTTTTAGAGAGGGTTTGTTTTGGTACGTTGTATAAAAAAAAGTGTCTATTTTGGCGTCGGATTCCATCAAAATTATGGCAATTGGTCAATGAGTATGAGATCATAGACTTCAAAATAACACACGAGTCAGTAAGATACTTTGATCCAATCATTGGCATGTTTACTTGTTTATCATTACACTTGCAATCCACACACCAGTTGTATTTTATTAACTTAACCAGAAGATAGTCTCAGCAATAAGTATCAGATGACCAAATAGTCACTTCTCTGCTACAACTGCCACTATCACATGTCTATCTAAATGCTCAGAGATCTCAGTTCTTCCTCCCTTCAGATAAAATGAAATGGTATCCATGTCTGCAGTTTAAGAGAGGAGAACAGAGTTATGAAACGAAATCGGTGCTTTTGAGCATCAAGATATCAACCAATTTGCTCAAGACAGAAAAGCTTTACACGTGTGTGGCCTAGTTGTAGACAAAATGAGAGGCTAAGGTTCAAATCACAACAGAGACAAATAATGTTAGCTGATTTCTTCTCCTCAGTGGGTTTACCTGGTACTTACTTTGGTATGAGATAGCAAGTATTCGGTGAAATAGCCAAGGGGCACAAAAGCTAGCGTGAAAACCACTTTTATAGAATAAAAACATAACAGAACTAAAAGCTAGAACCTTACGTTGATTTAAAGGGTGCACTGGTAGCTCCAACAGGGGTATTGAAGGCAACTTCCTGAAATGGGCCTGCCATCTTGCCACGTGGAAACCATCCCAGGTCCCCACCTTTCTTTCCTGAGGGGCATTCCGAGTAAGCTGCAGCTACCTGCAGTCAATCAATGAATCAACTAAGCTTACGCCTTAATTTCAAGCTAGTTGAAGAGAAAAAGAGAGAAATTTTGAAGGATCATTGGGTTTTGCCTATAAGATCATGTGAAATGGTGTTCTGCATTTTGTTGGATTGGAAGGAAACAAGCTTGCTGTTTCTTTAGATAACAGATCAACTGAATGACGACTGTTTAACTTTGAAAAGATCCTCCTCTAACAACTTCCTTCCGCATCGATGTATTCTCAGCAAAACATTATTTCCATGGAGAATATCAGAGATGGAAATAGACAGATAAAGACTGTTTAATCTATACCTTGGCAAACTCAGCTGGTGGAACTTTATCTCCATTGTTCAGCCAGCCTTCCTGTAGTATTTTGTATGCTTCATTAATCTTTGACTGCTTCTCACATAAGACATGCCTTGCTGAAAGGTTAAAGATAAATGTTACCAACTCATAACACCTACAACACAACAAGATGACCTTTCTGCTACTTAAGAAGAAGATACCTTTAACATATGTGCAGGTTCCAAGGCCATCTCCTTTCCCAGCTTTTCCTTTTCCTTTCGAAGCACCATCCTCGCTTCCACCAGCAGCCTGTTTACCCTTTCCCTTGCTTCCAGAATCCTTAGACTTGGAATCCTTTCCCATAACTTCTGAAGCTTCACAACACCATATGAAAACATCAGAATCAGAGGATACAACTACAATTTTGCACTTGAATGTATGTTCAATTACGGAAGACCAATTAGTTTGAGTGGCAGTAGAGTGATGGATGAACATGAAGCAGGAGAAGAAGACATCAGACATCTTAATTGCATATCAAGAAAACAGGAAGAGATGGCACAAATGGTAAACAGAGCAGATGGAATCAATGTTGTCACAATGAATTGTATCACATGTGAATATTATGGAAATAACCAGAGACAAAGAAAATCTAATTTGTAACACATAACATCTAGTTATAATACATCTTGTAAAGGAGTTCCATAAGAAGAACATATTTTCCAGACTACATATTTGAATTTTAATGCACTAGCACCAAAGTACTTCTGGAGCTATTGAACAAAGTTTGCAGGAGACAACCTTGCACTTTAAAATATGTCATTGATACTAAACATCAATATACATCCAAGTTTCACCAAGCAATCCAAGGTAAATGGGAACAGCAATATTCATTAGACCAAATTTAACAAATCAAGTTATCAAGCTTTCTGAGACAGAACATCCACTCTATCCTTCCGATGACAAACTCTACAAATACCTTGTGTTACTGTCTTTTTTATGCATCACTCTCTAGTTCTATGCATAACGGAAAAGCTTCGCTGCATCTGAGTGACACAAGCTCAGTTTAACGATGCCTGATTAACTAAACAAGATGGTGAAATGAGTAATAACATGAGCTTTCATGACGTTCGCTTACAATGGAAGGTTTATGTATTGATCCCAAAGAAACAATCAGACTAACAGTCTCCAAGTCTTTCTGCTCCGGCATCTTCAAGCACAAAATGTTGTTGTCTTCCAACTTTTACAAGTCCCCAGTTTTGACTTCCAAATTTTTGAGTTCCCCATATTTTAACTTCTGACCAACACACTAAGTCCCAAGACCTTGATCCCAGGACATCATGGTGTTATCTTACAGAACTTAAATCCTCGACGAATGTATATCTGATTGGGTGAATAAATGATGCAAATTACTACATAGATGTCGATTTGGAGTATCTCTATAGCTAATTTCTTTGATTTGCTGTTGCATATAAATTAACTTCCTAGGATACTTTAATTCTACATCAGGTATTGATACCATAAACTCACGGTGCACTTGATATTTCTTAATCATTTAATAGAACTTATAGAAGTGAATCAGTGACATCCTAAGTTGCTGGACTCTTCACTTTTGGTGCCGCACCCGTGTCGACACGATGTGGGTGAAGGTGTGGGTGTGGGATCCATGTCTGATTTGGTCAATGGATTTTGGGTACTTTGACCAAAATCGATGGGGAAAGTCGGATAGTTTTAATGATTCCTATAATCAATACAAAAGCTAAGATGAAATTGAAGAAGATGGAATACCTTTAAATAGAAATATCTATGTCACTCCTTTTCCTTTAATCTCCTTTCAGGATTCTCCTCAAGTACTCCACATAATATCCCAGAGAGTAGCACCAATGGAGATAAGGATCCTTTGAGGAGAAGTCTGGTTGGCAGCTTCCCAGATTGCGATGAAATACCTTCTCGAAACGATGTTAGGAAATGGGCGCAAAACACTTGGAGAGGCATCCACAACATACAAGTATTTGATTTGAATGGGATCCAATTCCTTTTTGAATTTCAGTCGAGAAGGGATGCTGAAAATGTGTTAGCAGGGAGATGGAGTAGGAGCAACCATCTATTGGAACTGGAGTGGTGGTCCCCGACGACGGGAGCTATTCAAGCCCAACAACAATTAGATTGGTTTTGGGTTCGAATTTTGGGACTACAGTTACATCTATGGACTGATAAAGTGATGAAGGAGATGGGGGACTAGTGCGGCGGATGGATTGAAGCGGAAGAAGAAACCCAACTCAAGAATCACCTGAGATGGGCCCGTATTCGAGTCAAAGGTCCTCTGAAGGAAATTCCGGCATATGTAGAAGTGAGTGATGGAGAATTCAATTTTTCTTTGCCGGTATGGTGTGAAGCTCCGGCGAGATTCAGATGGAACTCGGATCTAAGGCACGTTGAGCAATTAGAAGGTGCAACATAACATGTATCTGGAAGGGAGTTCCCACAACAAAACTCTATGCTGACTTTTATTCCAAAGGAGGTGGAGCCTAACATTTTGGGTAATGATACGCAGTTAGTTTGCAAAAAAAAAGGGGAAGAGGAACACGCGGGTCTGAATGAAAGACATGTGAGGGAAATAATTAAAAATTTGGGCCCAGGAATTGTATTAGAAGTGTTGGACCAGATCGGAATAAAAGGCAGTGGGTCACAAGAAGCCCAATTGCCTAAGAAAGACCCCATTCAGTTAGAAAAGGAACCTTTTGTTGATAACCTCTTTTCGACGGAGAACAGTTTCTTTCCGAGCTCGAATTTATCAGAGATGGAGATGGGGACTGGAGTGAGAACTGAAACATCTTTTGCTAAGAATGATGTGGCAATTTCCTATGGGTCGGAGGTTTTGGGGGGTGAAGATAACAACATGCCTATGGTTATTTATGATACCGAAGGGGCAGGAATTAATTCAGCAGAAACTGATAAGATAGATATTCATCAGGGCAACTGCTCTACTGAGCAAATTACATTATTTGAAGATCCTCTTCTTCAAATTAACGATAGTCTCTCACAACAAGAAATTGAAGACAAAGCTTCACTTTGGGTACATTCCAATGTACTTAAACTCAGTCAACTTTTTGGGGTTGCTTTTGAAGGATGCGAGCAGGCGGCTTTTGATCTATTTTTGAGAATTGATCAAAAGAGGGGGGATTTGAGGCAGAAGAAGGTGGAGACAACACCAATCAAAGCAAAGAACACATTCCCAAAGGAGATTAGAAATTTGGAATTTCATGTTAAGTTTAAAGAAGGGGAATCAAGAAACAGGGGGAGAATAACAAACACAAATTTCCAATGAAAGTCAAAATCCTTTCTTGGAATGTAAGGGGGGTAAATGGAGAAGAAAAAAGGGGGATAGTCAGGAGATTATTTCAACATTGGGGGGCTGATATTTACGTTCTGGTTGAGACAAAATTGGGAGGATCAGAGGTGAATGTATTCAAACAATTATGGCAAAATAGGTGGATGGGGGAATTTCATTTGGATGCTATAGGCAGAAGTGGTGGAATCGTAGTAATGTGGGATAAGAGGGTGTGGAGAGGAGAGCTGGTAATAGCAGCAAACCAAATGGTGACCTGCAAGTTTGAAGGCATTAATCAGGCACTCACATGGTTCCTTTCAGCTGTGTATGCCTCATGTGATCCAATAACTAGAAGACAACTTTGGCAAGAATTCATCAACATAAAAGATCTGTGTAATGGGCCTTGGGTAGCTTGTGGAGATTTTAATGCCACAAGATATCCAAACGAAAGATCAGAAGGGCACATAATTACTACGCCAATGACTGAATTTTCTGAATGGATCAATGAGATGGAGTTCATCCACCCTCCTTTATTTGGGGGGTCTTTCACATGGAGAAGGGGGGACAATCACATGTCTGCTTCCAGAATTGATAGGTTTTTATTCTCTTCCCAGTGGGATGAGACCTTCACACGGATTAAACAGAACATGCTTCCCAGAATAGGTTCTGACCACAATCCAATTTTGCTTGAATGCGGAGATTTAAATTTGAAGAAGTCTTACTTCAAGTTTGAACAATGGTGGTTAAGGGTGGAGGGTTTCTCAGACAAAGTTAAAGATTGGTGGGCATCTTTCAATATCACTGGTACGGGCTCTTATGTCCTAGCCTCTAAGTTGAGGATGCTAAAGGGGAAGCTAAAAGAATGGAAACTGGAAAATAGGAACAACTGGAAACAGAGAAAAGGGGAAATCTTAAATCAGTTGTCAATTTTAGAAAAGACTCGGGAGTTGAGATTACTATCAGAGGATGAGTTACTTCAAAAAGTACATCTTTCAATGGAGTTTGAAGATGTTGCAAAAAACGAGAAAATAGCTTGGAGGCAGAGGTCTAGAGTACATTGGCTCAAACACGGAGACAAAAATACCAAGTATTTTCACAGGATGGCTACAACCCATAAAAGATTCAACACCATTGACAAGTTGATGGTTGAAGGGGTTACAGTAACAGATCCAGAAGAAATTAAAGGAGCAATAATCAGTTACTATCAAAATCTTTACCGAGAAACGGAACAATGGAGGCCAGATTTTAACATACAGGGAGCAGAAAGCATTACACAAGAGGAAAATGTATGGTTGCAGAGGCAATTTGAGGAAGAAGAAGTTTTTAATTGCATAAAATCATGTGCTAGTGATAAGGCCCCCGGACCAGATGGCTTTCCGATGAGTTTTTTCCAAAATTTCTGGGAGATGCTGAAGACAGACTTCATGAATGCAGTGAGACAATTTCATGAAAGACATGAGATAGAGAAGAGCCTCAACGCCACCTATGTGGCTCTAATCCCAAAGAAGACAGGAGCTATGGAACTTAGGGATTTCAGACCCATAAGTCTCATTAGTGGTGTGTACAAGGTCTTTGGTAAGCTGTTGGCTGAGAGATTAAAGAAAGTGATAAGCAAATTAGTGAACAATCACCAAATGGCCTTCATTCAAAATTATGGATGCCGCGTTAATAGCCAGTGAGTGTGTAGACTCGAGGATTAAAGGAGAGATCCCAGGAATAATGTGCAAGCTTGATATAGAAAAGGCATATGATCATGTCAATTGGGAGTTTCTACTTAACATTCTGAAGCAGATGGGGTTTGGAGACAAATGGCTTAAATGGATAGGTTTTTGCATCAAAACTATCAGGTTCTCCATACTTGTTAATGGAGAACCTGCTGGTTTTTTTCCTTCTGAGAGAGGACTACGATAGGGAGATCCTCTTTCCCCTTTCCTATTTATTTTAGCTATGGAGGGTCTTAACAGTATGATTAGAGTGGCCAATCAGAACGACTGGATAAAGGGTTTCAACATTGGTAACCAGTCACGGGTCGATTTGCAAATATGTCACCTTTTATATGCAGATGACACAGTAATATTTTGCGATGCAAAGGCAGAACAAGTTAGTTACATCAGAGTTGTTTTGGTGATTTTTGAGGCCATCTCCGGACTGGCTGTGAACTGGGGGAAAAGCAGCATCTTCCAAATCAAGGAAGTGGCAAATATTTAGATGTTGGCAAACATCTTGCAATGCAAGATAGAGCACTTACCAACTACTTTACCTGGGAATGCCTTTGGGGAATAATCACAAGGAGCTTGAGATTTGGGATGGAATCATTGAGAAGACAGAGAAGAGGTTGGCTAATTGGAAGGCAAACTATCTATCTCTGGGAGGAAGAGTCACCCTGATCAATTCAGTTTTGGATGCGTTGCCTACATATGTTATGTCACTTTTTCCTTTACCAGCAAAGGTAAAAGAGAGGTTGGATAAATTGAGGCGTGATTTTCTATGGTCGGGGAACAAAGAAGGGAAAAAAATACACTTAGTTAAATGGCAAACAGCCTTACTAAGCAAGAAGACAGGAGGTCTTGGCATAAAAAATCTGAGGGTCCAGAACAAAAGTCTACTTTCTAAATGGCTTTGGAGATTTGTGGTCGAAGATCAAGCATTATGGAGAAGAGCAATTCTCAACAAGTATGGGCAGACCGAGGAGTGGGTGTCTAATGTAGTAGATAGCACGTATGGGGTATCCGTTTGGAGATCAATCAGAAATTTATGGGCTAGTCTGAAGGAGAATTTGGTGGTCAAGGTGGGAGAGGGTAACAAAATATTTTTTTGGAAGGACAAGTGGATTGGACAAGAGTGTCTACACTCGGTCTTCCCCGATCTCTTTTCTTTTTGTACCAATCCTGATGCTAAGATTGCTGAGATTTGGTCCCCACAGGAATGGAACCTCACCTTCAGGAGAAATCTAAATGATTGGGAAGTGGATAGAATTGCTGAACTACTCCTCAAACTGGGTGAATTCACGGGCCTTACTACAGAAGTAGATGGTATAAGATGGAAACATGACTCTGATGGTAAGCTCTCTGTGCGCAGACTGTATAAGAGAGAGATCATGACTCACTCTGGGGGAATTCTTGGTCCATGGAAACAAATATGGAAGGGCAACACCCCAACCAAGGTGAAATGCTTCACCTGGTTGGTCACTAGAAGGGCATGTCTCACTCAGGAAAAACTCAAGAAAAGAGGCTTCCAGATTGTCTCCAGATGGTTTTTTTGTCATGAGAAGGAAGAAACTAACAACCACTTACTCCTACACTGTAGAGTTACTGTCCAGGTGTGGCACATGGTTCTCAACATTTCTCAAGAGCCTTGGGTGATGCCAAAACATACTGTTGATCTTTTGAGCTGCTGGATGAGGAGAGGGGGAAGCAAGACCCAAAAAAGATGGTGGTCTATAGTACCTACTTGTGTCTGGTGGGCTATTTGGAGAGAAAGAAACCTTAGGTGTCATGAGAACATTACTAACAATATTCAGAAAGTTAAAGAATATTGCATTAACATGTTGTTTTTTTGGTGTAAAGAAGATGGTATAGAAGAAGTAGAACAGTTGGTAGATTTCCTAGGATCTATGTAATTATGGATTTAGCTTGTAACTTTTTGGAGGTAGCCAGCATACCCTTAATGCTGAAGAATACATCTTTAACTTTATCAAAAAAAAAATATCCCATAGTTTGTAACTCTATTTTTGGATATTTTAATTATTTTTAGGTGAATCCTCGCACTTGTATCCATACATAGATCCATATCCCCGAAACTTAAAAATTAGACCATGAAGGCTCCGACCTCTAGATCCGCTCCCATATCGGACACCCGCACCCGAGTTCGAGCAACTTAGGTGCCATCCATTGACTATAAATGAAGAATTACCATAATCAATATTTTCATAAGCTAATCCAAGTTAGCTTACCTAATAGTCAGTAATTTGAAGTTATTACCCCAACTCCCGGTTCTAGTGGAGGGTTATCATTTGAACACCAACAAAATCCAGAGACACATGGAAGTCCTATAGATAAATCAATCAATGAACAGAGCCTCAAATTTGGTCATTCAACTCCAAATAAGTCTGGATTATTATATGAATCTTCTGTCTCCATTCTGCTCTATTCAGATCCTTCTTTCTAATACTAGCTAAAACAAACTTAATGCAAGTATAACAACTATGTCCAATCCCATGAAATTAGTATTTTGTTCTTAGCTAAGTCTACATATATATATATATATAATTAATGACCTAATCAAATATGATAAATCCAAGATCCCACAGTACAAAGGGTGCTGCTCCCACCAAAAAAAAAAAAAAACAGACAACAAAAATTTTAGGGGACGTAAACACCAAAATCAAACCCAGATACCAAATTCAACTAATGCATCATTAAAAAGATTATAATTAAAAAAAAAAGAGTTTAAACTTAAGAGGCACAAGATTGAGCATGAGGGTTTTCCACTTATTATTGAATCAATGAAAGACCAAAAAATAAGATGAGAACTTGAAAGAAACCAAAAATTGAGCAGCTATAAGATTTTGAGGAGTGAGAAATGTACCTCAGAATTTGATTGTTTGAGAATTGAGAGAGAGGGTTTCCAACTTCAGAGAGGCAAGACTGCGAAGAGTATCTATCTCGGTAAAGCCAGATGGATGACAACCTTTGTAGGATTCTACTCTCCAATTTTACTAATTTGCCCCTGATGCCTACTTTTTGTTTTTTGTTTTTTTTGGTAATCAAAACGATTTAATATTAATTATATAATATGCATCAATACATCAGGATCAGCCACATTGCTTGTAGCGTTACAGACAGAGTTAAGTATTGGACTTAGGCGCCCATTAGTATTACATATGATAGTTGGATTAAAAATAAAAGAAGTTCCTCCCTTGTCTGCTTCTAGACTATCAAGAACAAACACTGGTGGAATTGGCCATTCTTCAAAACGAAACTCCTTCAGCACTCTCCCCTTCCTTGCTAACAAGTCAGCTGTCTTGTTTTGCTCCCTGTACTCATGCCTGATTTGGGGCATCCCCAACAGTAGGAGTAGCTCCCTGCATTCAGTAACAATGTTGGAGTGATAATTTGAGCTTGAACTTAGTAAATTTATTACCTCAAGTGAGTCTGTAGAGATCTCCAAGTTCTGGATGTTGTTTCTCCTGGCTAGTTGCAGACCGTGGAGCAATGCAGTAATTTAAGTAGTAACTTTTTGTTATTTATTCTTACTCCACCAAAAACATCTAAATTATATCTTTTTTTTTAAAAAAAAATTCATACTTAAATTATTAAAAGTGTGAATTTCATATTTATTAGTTTAAGAAACATATCTCAATTTTAAATTTGATTATTACTATTTTATGTAATTATTTAATAATTAAAATAGTATTAAAAATAAATAACAAAATTTTAAATTTATTAAAATGGATAAATAAAATAAAAACATTACTTTTAGTATAAGGGCAAGTAATACAAACTAAAGGGTGAATTGTAGGTGTTAAATTCATAAATGACCTTTATAGGAGCTTGTCTTGGTATTTTGTCATCCATAACAAAAGTATCTTCATTCATTTAATGAAAATTTCTTGTACAAAATTGTCCTCCAAACCTAACAAAATAGGGGCAAGGAGCTATTGTATTGGATGAGGTTCAAATGAATCCACTAGTTTTTGGGTAGATTTTATAGTCATACTGAAATATCAAATACAAATGTATATATTTATCTCTTGTGAATCCACAATCAAAGAAAGGTAGGCGGCCCATGCATGGTCTCCGTGCGCCAGCTAGGGCCTTTAATTCGCGAGACGTCAGTTCGAAACTCACTGGGCACTCATTTTCTTTTATCCTTAGGAAATTTTTTACTTTAGAACTCTTTGATACAAACCCAAAATTTATTTTTAGGAACATTTTTGCTTTAGAACTCTTTGATACGAACCCGAAATTTATTTCAAAAATTAGTGTTCTAACTTTTATTGTTAATCTCATTGCTACCATCCGACCTCTGCCCTCCGATATGTACTTTAACCTCTTTTTTTTTTCTTATATGTTTGCTTTTACACTGTATAATTATCTATTCAAAAATTAATTTTTAATCTTTGATTCTAGGGTATCCCATATGTTGATAATTGATTATATTAAAATAATTGTTGTTTGATTTTCGAAATTTTAGCTTTTCAAGGCAAGAGTGGTTCAAGGTGATAGTGTGACTAGTAAAACACTTGTTTTAGGCCCCAAAATATTAATGGTGAATTTAATAATTGTAATTTCATTGAGAACAATATTGAAGATTATAATTAAAATGTTCAAAAGGGAATAAGCACACAACTAGGCGTGAACATGCATGTTACAGCTGTGTGCTTCCCTCATAAAAGCTACTTGGCTAACTGGCCATTTTTATGTGAAAGGTCCCAATTTTGAACCTAGGAAACATCCTATTTTTAATGCCTTTTACTTGTAATTTTATGTAAACATTAGTAATAAAAATTTAGTTATTTATGTATAGTACTTAACTATATTTTAGTTATTCCATTTTCTATCATACATAAAATTATATTTTAGTTATTCCATCTTCTATCATACATAATACAATATATAAATTTTTATAATTTATACCTACATTAATTATAAATATTTCTAAATAAGTAATACTAAGTGCAGCAAATATCCAATGATTTAAATTTCAATATCAATATCCGAGATGTGTGGTAAAGGAAGAAGAGGACAAAACAAAAAAAAATGATATCTAACTTTACCAAAATTGTTTGAGAAAAAAATTATATTTGTGAATAGACAAGTAGTTAAAGAGGGCATAAGAGTCTGTTTTTCTTATGTGCTTTCCTAACCTTATAACTTGGATAAAAGGAATAGAGGAACCCAAAATAACTATCCCAAACTCAAATCATCTGCAGAATGAACTTCACAGTCGCCAAACCCTCTATTCCTAGTCCTACATTGGAATTGCACCCTTTCACTAAATCAGTTAAAGCATTACTTGTATCTCAAATTCATTTTCTTTATTCCTATTTCTGGTTAACTAATTACCTCTTTTCACTTTCTCAGCAGCTTAGGCATTGTTCAACCTTACCTTTTGGAAATGCAAGCAGGAGGCACCAGGTAGGGTATACATGTTACTCCGTGAATTTTCACAAAGAACAATACTCGAAAGTATAGTTTAAATTATGTCATTGAATGTTTTTCTTAATAAATGTGCATTGTCTCGCGAATTTATATGGAATTGAGGGAGTAGAACATTTGCAAAGCATATTGCAATTAATAATTAATGCTGCTACTTTTTATGATTAGATTCAAAGAAATTGTGGTATTAGAGTGAAGGTACTCCCAGATTGGCCATTAATGGCAGTATTAGTTGAGCATATGGAAGGTCAAAGAGACCTCATAACTCATAAATCTGTTTGGCATCTTAGTGATGAAGCCATGAAGAATGTTTGTGAGTATATATATATATATATATATATGTATCAATCATCATTACTTACTAATTCATTCCCTTCATTTTATCATTATAATTATTAATTTTGTTTTTTTTCCCATTGTAGACACATTTTACATCATGTTCACTGTTTGGGGATGCTGTTTCTTCGGTTCTACCAAAGTAAACTTTTCTCGATATTTTGAAATTAAACTTCATAAAATTGAGTTGTATTTTTTGGTCTCTCATTATGCGTCTCTTTTAGGATCCTTACTATGATTCAGAACAGTACAGAGGAGATGGAGGTGATGGTACTGGACATTGGGTCTATGAGAAGGTACAATCTTTTTTTTCTTTATTATGGTTAGAAAACCAAAATGGAACAGTACCCTTTCTTGTTCACTACAAAGAGATGTTTGAAGTTTTGACTTTTGAGTCATCAATATTAAAAGCTGACGTCGTTTGATTATCATGGGATAAACTATTCCTTCATGTATATGAAATAACTTATCCATCACTAAGGTATATGGTAGAATAAATAATTTTAGAACTGTCTAATACCTCCAACCAAACGCAGGGTAAAATAGTCCTACATTTTATGCCTGAGATTATTATACTTAATACCTCACACCAAACGACCTAGAGTTTTAGCTTTGACCGGTGAAAAAAAGTTTTTGATGAGTTAATCCATTTGAATCTTGAATTCTTGATGTTTTTTTTGTTAAAAGAACATCTCTCGTTTCTAAATGAAACTTTACTGAAACAATTTATGCATATAAATGTCAAAATCATACTAGCTAGTTTCGAATTGTCTGAATTTGTTTCAACATAAATTCTCATATCTAAATGTCCTATTCAAGATATACAGATATATTTACAAGGTGTAATGCTAGGACTTTTGTGTAGCAAAATGTCTGGCAAATGACACTATGAATCTGATTTTGTGGTGGTGCAGCAAGAAGACATTGAAGAAGAAGCAAGAGCAGCGCTGTGGCGCGATGAACTGATAGAGGAGATTGAACAAAAGGTTGGGAATCTTCGAGAGCTTGAAGAAGCTGGGAAGAAGGAACAGTTGGTTAAATGATCATCTCTATATGTGCTAAGAACAAACTTTATTATGCTTCCCAGTTATGTATATACAATATATGATTTCCAGTTCCATAATACATATGAAGAGTAATACAACATGGCTGTTTTGCCTTAATTCAGTATTATGATGCAAAACTCTTCTTTAAGATTTCCCTTTCAAAATGTTTTCTTAATGAACTGTCAAGAATGTCAACATTTGCAAGCAGTTGCACTGTACAGAATCAGTTCTCTGTTTGTCTTTGGCACTAGCAAGTCTTGCATTGCTCTTTTGACAAGCACCTAAACCAGCATTAAATTGATGGCATACACATCAGGAAATGAAAAATTACTTCAATAATAGCCAACATGTTAACCCTTCGGGGTGGACAGTGGTTTGGGCTTGAGACTTTCATGCTTGAGGTCTCAAGTTTGAAACCCCTTGCCAGCGAAAGTAAGGGCATCTACGGATCGTAGGTCCATTCACGCTCCGTAGATGATGACCATAGATGGGCAGGAAAGGCTTGTAGGAAAATCAGGGAATTCTTGACCAAGTGTGGAACCACGGTTGCAAACCACGGATCGTAGATCGACATACGGTCTGTACTGCTGTTCCGTCAAATCATTCAGAGAGGGGTTCCAGTACCTAATTTTGAAGATTCTAAGTATGGAGCTACGAGGGAGGATCCATAGACCGTAGATCAATCTACAATCCGTACTGTGGATCCGTCGATTGAATCAGAGAAGTGGAGAATTTTGAAGATTGGAAAATTGCCTAAGTCCTAAGCCACGGAAGGGACCTACGGACCGTAGGTCAGTCCACAGTCCGTAGGTCAGTGTCGTAGATCGAAGATGCGTCCTGAAACATTATTTCCTTATCTCGTTTCCTTTTTAGTTAGGACTTATTTTTCTATATATAGGTCATGTAAACCTCGTTTTAGGGAATTATACATTATTGTTCTTGTTCTAGTTTTTGGCGTTGGAGATTAACTTAAAACTTTAGCAATTCTTAATTTCCTAAGTTCGTTTTGAAGATTTTGGTTTGGAAATTCAAGTTGAAATTCTGGGTTTATCATTCTCATTACGTAAGTTCATGATTTCTTCTTCTAAAAATATGAATCATGTTCTTGCTATTGTGGATAACTAAATCCACAACTAGGGTTGTGGGAACCATGAACGATTAACAAAATATGAATAATAACTAAGCAATTCTTGAATAGTGTTATTGCAAGCATTGATAATTCTTTCATTTAGAAGTCTTTTTAGCGGTTGTAAACGCTAAAACTCGCCTCGTTACTACTTGCCAGACCAATGAGGTAATTAATGGGAAAAGAATTATCAACATAGATTTAGTGTGATACTATCTAATAGTCTAATGTCGATTGGTGCGAGGGTGAAAACTAAGCCATACATCGATGTGATGTCTAATATGAGGTAAAGGTAAGAGTTGGTAAATTATACACACGTCCGGACCAAGGTGCGGGGTGAAATTCTCTAGTTGCCGGACCAAGGAATTAGAGATACCTAAATTATCACTTTGCATGTAATACACTAGGAAAGGGTTGCTATTACTAGGATTATTGCATTATGAGCCTATGAGGAACACGTACACCCTAGTTACTTTCTCATCTTGATAACAACTAAAGTTTAAATCTTGCTCATTGATTACTTACATAATTTTCTGAATTTTTTTCACAAATCCCCCCTTTTAATTAATTGTTTTCGGAAATACATTGACTAAACAAATATAATCGTGGGTTAAAGTTAAGTCTAAACCATATTCCTCGTGGGATCGACCCCAACCTACAAGTTGGCTTCTTTATTTGATAACAATCGCTTATGCTTCTTTAGGGAGGTATAATTTGAGCGTATCAAATTTTGGCGCCGTTGCGGGGGAATTTGGCTTTTAGATTAAGTTTAACTACGTTATTGAACTTTAGTCAAATATTTCCTAATTTTACTTTTTCTTTTGTTTTTGTCTCTCTCAGGTTCCTACTTTAGTGTATACCAAGTACACGGAGTCAAGGAGAACCACTTACTCCCTATGATCCAGAACTGAACTGAACTGAACTTTGCGGAGAATGAATAATCAAGGAGTGCCAGTTAATCCTATCGGAGGAGAAGTAAATGATGGTGTTAGGTTGCAGCCTCCGAGGGTTGGTGATGAGAATAATCAGATTCAAGCTGAGAATCTATTGAGAGATGCAGTGAGGGTACATGATCAACCAGGACCAAGACTTTGTGATAACTATAGGGTCAACTTTAGTGCTGTTGAATCTGACAGACCTGTTGTCCTACCTCCTCTACCTCAGAGGCATACATTTGTGGTGACTAGCAGTTTGATGCAAATGCTTACTACGAGGGATTTGTTTGCAGGTTTTTCATTGGAGGATCCACATGCGCACGTAACTAAGCTAAGGAGTGTTTGCAAAAGTTGTGTGGGTCGACCGAACTTAGACATGGATGTCATTCGATTGCGAGTATTCCCTCTATCGTTGACCGGCGATAATGCTGTATGGTTTAATGAGCATTCTTATAACTCAATCTATACATGGGACCAATTGACTGAGGTGTCCCTAGCAAGATTCTTTCCAGTGTCCAAGAAGCTGAACCATAAAATAAACTCAACCATTTTGTAGCACTACTTGGAGAGTCCGTGAGTAGTTCTTGGGACAGGTTCACTGCTTTCATACGAGGTATCCCGAATCACCGGATTGATGATGAGTCACTGAAGGAATATTTCTACCGAGGTCAGGATGACAACAGTAAGGCAGTGCTTGATACTATTGCTGGATGTTCATATGGTGAGTGCACTTTTGAGCAGATTAAGGAGAAACTGGAGAAGATCTCTCAAAACAACAAAGCTTGGAGCACTAGAAAGTTGGATACTAGGAGGAACATGTTTGTTGTTCAAGCTACAAACAACCAATCTGCAGATGAGATTCGTGAGGAGATGGTTCAGATGAGGACTGAACTAGGGTTGGTTTTGAAGCATGTGAGCGGAGGTGCGGAGAAGGTAAATGTTGTGAATTATTTGACTAGGAATCCACCACCGATTGAGTAGTATTACTATGAATAGGATACTTATGCGATGAATGATCAGACGGGGGGTTTCCGACCAAACGCCCAAGGTTCCAATATGGATAATTGGCGCCAAGGTCAAGGAAACCAAGGTCGGAACTATGGCAACTACAACCGAGAGGGTCAATATGTCCGGGATGGGAACTTCAATCGTAACAACAACTACAACCAGAACAATTATGGCAACAGAAATGATAGGGTTGGACCTTATGTTCCGCCTCAAAATCAGGAATATGGTCCTAGGGAAGATGGAAGTAGTATGTCACGTATTGAGGATATAATGTAGAAGATGATGAGAAGGTTTGATGCAACTGATGAGAATGTGAAGGAGATGAGAAATGACATGTCCGAAATTGGCCAGAAAGTTGATGCCCATGCAGTGTCGATAAAGCAACTTGAGCAGCAGTTTAGTCAGTTGTCTGCTACTGTGAATACACGCCAACCCGGAACACTTCCCAGCAACACCATCTAGAATCCGAAGAATGATGGGCATTGTATGGCAATCACGACTCGCGGAGGA
>JAJOOR010001407.1:0-65183 GCA_036250505.1 Solanum acaule
GTAACATTCCATGAGACAAGTTTGAACTTCATCAATTACTGCTTGTTTCACTTCTCCCCTTGCTCCTATCCCCATTGTTTTTGAATTTGACATCAAAATACACAAGACTTTTTAGCTCTTGAGAACCTCTAAATCTTGTCTTCTTACAGAAATTCACATTCTCCATTCTTCTGGCTTGTCGAGAACTATCAACCTGTAGAAGTAGTTCCAGAGCTTCTTCTTCAAGTCCTTGAAAATCTGCTCTAAGAACTTTGCCTAGTTTGATCATATTCTGCTTCACCCACAATGATGTTTCTCTTCCCTTGCATATTATCGATTGTTGTTGCTGGACTTGCAGTGGTTCTGCCTCCTCAATATCCCATTCCCCTACTATAGTAAGTAAGTTTCTCTCCCAGCCTCAATTAATCTATTTTCGATATTGTCGGTCTCTTTCTCCCTTAACTCCCTGTCAGTTGTTCTATTAATTGCTGCTCAACTTCTACTGTTACTTTTCCTGACACGCCTTCTATCCACACATTCGTTGTCTCCCTCTCCTCAATTATCGATAGATTTCTAATCTGCATGGTTGCTGACTCTGTTCCCGGGAGATATTGAACTTCTGGAGTTTCAATAGAGATGTATCTATTCTGTTCCAAACCATTGCTATTGCTCAAGTTATTAAAAATGACTAGGCTTGAGAAACCAGGCCCACCTTTTCTTGAAACTATGGACTCTTTATTGGGCTTCAGAAGCTGGCCCAATTTTTCAATTTCATTTGAAGTGGTCACATGCTTCTCATGTGCTCCTCTTTTAAACACTGTGGGAGTTTTTGAATTGATCCCTTCCTCGTATTCTATTGCTGGCAGAACCTAAGAAAAGTGGGATTGTTGTACTTCACAAATCACAACAGTAGGAACAATCTATTATCCTCTGAATAACAGGATTAATTGGGTCTTTGTCTATCCTTTCTTCTTCAGCAACTCTTCTATCATTTCAAATCTGATTTTACTTTCCGACCAGATTGGAAAATAGTACTTAACACCATTTCGAGATATCGCCACTTTTTTGGTATTTTTTGACAAAGTAACAGTTTTGTGTATAAATCTTCAGCACTAAAGGCTGGGATCCCAAATTTACATTATGGAGCTGCATACAGTTGAGTATACTCAACAAAACTAAACTATCCTACTTCATCTTACAAAGAACCTAGGATATCTATAATAGTTATAGGATCATCTACATATTCAGAACTGCACCAATAGCAAAAAGTGATAATTCAATTCATTTTAATCCTGTGTAAGGGACTACTAATGCTCTCATAACATGTCAAATTTCTGTCTTTCCATATGGTCCACCAAATCACTGTTGTCCTGTTGGGACAAGTACAAAAAGTTAGTTCCGTTAGCAGACACCTTTCAGCATGTTTGGATTTTTTTGGGTTTAAATGGGATTCGAACCCTGGACGCAAGGGCCAATTTATTTAAAAGGAGATCTACCACTACACTACAACTTTCTTCTTGTTCATGAGGGGGTTCAAAATTATTATATCTACATAAATTCAAAAAATTTACCATATATATGTCGGATAATTTTTTGCCGAGTGGGTCCGCCCCTATTCATGAGATTCTCTTGAGTTAGTGTTGCCTATTTCACTACCAACCAAGTAAAGATTTCTTTTGGTATATTCCTCCCGTTGTTGGAAACCAAGATACTAACCCATTTTATGTGGTTCTTCAGCTCTGTTTCTTCTTCTGTGGCCACCCATTCCCCACATAGGGTTCCAATTTCTTGGAAGACTTTTGGTAACCATAGATACAAGTTCCAGTGGACATCGTGCTATTAGGTACACACCCTTGACCCTACCATTGGGTTCCACCACTCCAAGCTGAAAGTTTCATTCTTCCAACTCCACTGCCCTTGTAAGGTTTGCTCAGTCATGTGCTTGTTGGGGAATTTGAAGAGGAACTTATCACCATACATTTCATAAATGTTCACCCCGAAAGCCTTCTTCCAGATCATAGTCGACCAAGCCTCATGTAGTAATTTTCTAATTTCCTTATCTACATCAAGCTGCCTTTCTGTTTGTGAATGACAGAGCTAACTCTCTCTATTTACTTTTATTTTTTGGATTCTGGAATAAAGGAAGAGGAGAAAAGAAAATGAGAACTTTACGAACAGGGGCTACAAGTTAGTGAATTTGGTCACTTTGTGGATTTCTTCTACCTTCCAAAATTTTTGTTTCTCTTGCTAACTTTCCTTCCATTTGTTTTCTTAACTAAGCAGTTATATAAGATTTCACTTTGTGATAGAATATTTTAGGACAGGTCTTCTGAGTTGTTGATGAGTACTAGTTTAAGGATCCATCAAAATTTCAGAAAAAAAGACATTGTGTGATTAACTATAATGCCTGGTGTCTAAGCTTTGTACCCAGCTTAGAAGGATTAATCTTATTATGACTGTCTAATATTGAATGTGACAAAGCAATAAAGTTCTCATCACATGAGGTGCTCATTTTCTCTGTGCTTAGTTTCAAAGAAAGTGACTTGACAATGTGTGTCTTAATTTGTCTCTGTTTCGACTTACCCCGCAACAACTACTGCCTAGCAAGCCTCATCAGCCTTTGCTTGATATATTAGTTATATTATAACTATTGATGTAATTGTTCAACACCTTTATGTATATATGCACGTATATTTCAAGTCATTGTGATGATATGAATATTAATTTTTCACTTTTTCTATCTTACGTAACAGGTTTCAATCTTATGGTCAAAGATCACAACAACCGAGAGGATGCATCCCATTTTTTTATGTAAATATATTGTACATAACTATTTTGTAAAACTTGACTTCTTAGCAAATACCATCAAGCAGTTAATAGGTAATAAGCTTATCTTCTCAATCCATCAAGCAGTTAATATGTAATAAGCTTATCTTCTCAATCTTGGTATGTTTACGGCTTGCATCTTATGGTACATGCAATCCAACTTCTAATTGGTATCAAATCTTGACATTTACTATTCAAAATGTCCTTTACGTTGGGCCCATGCTGGCACGGGCTATCTTTGTTGTACTTTAAGCTTTTGCTTTATTAAAATGTCTGCTACTTTTCAGATTAATTAATACTTAACTAATTAGTAGAATATGAAAACAATTTTTCTTTTGCTGTTTGAACCACAGTTTCACGTGTTTGAATCCACTTAGATTACTCCCTATGACAGAAAGCAGGAAGAAAAGAAAGCCACTTAGGCTTTTGTATACTTGAGTGTGGCTTTTAGTAAAATTTATAGTACCTATGAGCTTGTAAAGTAAAATTTTAAATTCATAGCAAAACTTCACTATTCTTTCTGATAAAGAGATGAATTCTACCCTTTTGTCACCCGCGCGTTACTCTCTAACTCCAAAAGGTTAAGTCAAACGAGGAAACAAAGCGGTCAAAAGAACTTGGAAAAAGATTAAGAGTTGGGCAAAGGGTGAAAGAGGAAAGCTGAAAACTGCAATACCGGTTGAGAAGATGATAAAATGAAAAGAGCTCGCAATACTATTGAGAAGTTAAAAAGAGAATGAAGAAGTGCAGAAACAAAAGAAGATGAAGGGAATATATCATTAAAAACTGTGAATAAATCATTGCGATAAAATAGAAGAGATACACTTATGTTTGGCCGAAGATGACCAAAGCAAAGCTAATAAAAGGATTTTAGGAACATGAAGTCATCCCAGAATGTGATAACTGAAGCCAATTGAACCAGTAAAGACCCGATATTCAGATATAGTAAACTTCTGACAGAAAAAATTCTGATTGATTTGGAGAAATACTGCTGCTTAGGTTGGTCCAATCATTATAAGATTCAGGGCATAGATCCTACAACAGAGCACTGTGCTGAAAATCAAACAAGCCAGGCAGAGACAGAATATATATATATATATATATAGGAATTTAAGTATGTTCCAAACAGGTTACAAAACTGCAATAAAGTCCTAGTATTCAAAAGGTAGCAAATAACGAAGTTCAAGATTTGTTAGCAACATTACCATGAAGAGTCCATGGATAAGCAGAACTGGAAGACCCATTTCTCCTCTGACAATTGTTGAGCGAGATGACACACGTTGAAGTCCAAGTAGGAAACCATCCTTTGTCTTAGTCTACGTGGATTCATTACACACCAAAAAAAAAAAAATCAGTTGAATCAGCGACTAAAAGTGTCACGCAAGGGCTATTATGATTGAATACAGCATAAAGTAAAAGAATATCATCTCAAGGAACACTATGTCTATATTTCTATGTACCTCGAATTCAAGTAATTCATATTTTTCATAGCTTCCATATAGGATATTTGAACTGAACTCCAGAAAGAAAAAAAATCCACAATTTGGATAAAAAGAAATCATCAATCAATCAGCCATACATGTATCATCTCTAACTAAATCTCTCAACTCAGGCACACTTACGAGTCCAATGCTGAGATAAATCATTATACTGCAATTTTTAATCAGTAATTAACTTACCCAACGCTCCTTGTCTAAACACACATACATTAGAGATTTATGAGGAAAAGATGTTAATGCTGAAGATTATCCGCATGTTATATATACATTAGACATGGATGGAGGCGATAGAAAGGGTACCTGGTGCTCTGTGCAAGGGAAACCAGCAGATTGTATGAGGTGAGCGCATAGACCTCCTGTAACTTGAGACTTTCGCCGGAGTTGTGGAACGGCGGTGAAATCACCGACAGAGAACAGGAGAAACATAATAAGCGCGGCAAGTGCCCGAGGATGATCCATTTTCTCCGGCCACGAAGAGACCTGGAAGCATGTGCTTGTAAAGCAACGACAGCAGAGGTGAGGAGTGAGCTAATCATGTTCTTTTTTATCTCTCACACCAAGTTGCTGTTGACTTTCCAAATCCTAGCCTAAAATTATAAAAACATTTACACTCTGTTTGATCATTGTTACCTATTGTATTGTATTGTATCGTTTCGTTATTATACCTATAATATTTATTTTAATTGTTACTTAAAATGTATTATATTGTATTCTTAAATTTCGTTGTTGTGTAACAACGAAAACCCCTATTTTATGGAACAACCGATTTGGTGTGTTCCCATTATTACTTAATTTCTTTTTCCAATTATATCTTTACATAATATTTCAAAATATTATTTTACCCTTTACCCTATATTATTTAATTCTAGTCAAACCTCCTACCCTAGAATAATTAAGGATATATTAGTAAATTTATAAATTACAATACAGTATGATATAATCAAACCAAACAATTAAAATGTTATTAAACAACAACAAACAATACTATCTAGCCAAACATTGTATCTACCATACAGTACAGTACAATAGAGTACAATACAATACAATACAATACAATACATTATAAAACAATGAGTAACAATGATCCAAACAGAGCGTTATTGTCACACAAAGAGGTTCAAAATGGAATGTGATAAGTGTGTAAATTATAACTAAGAATAAAATGGAATTTGTTGTAAAAGTGAATGCCAGGTAAGCCTCAAATTGTGGCAAATTAATGACCAAGTAAAAATACTGTAGCAAGTTCCATTTTCCAAGTAATGTATTACCTTTTTGTGTCTATAAAAGACACTACAAATGGTTAATGAAGTAGACACTCAAATTAGTTACACGTCTTACTTCTCTACTTTTTGTCTTTCTCTTTCTTTCATATGATTTTAGTTATCTGCACGAGTCTCTAATCAATTGAGATAACTTTTAATCTTTTACTAAAAGAAGTTGAATTAATTTTCTTTTTCATTGAACATATAAAGAAATCAAAAGGCATATGTTACTAGTTATCTAGTCTTTGTCCATACATCTCATTTACGGAAAGGTATAAATTTTATTTTCTCAACTCTAAATAGTTCTTTACAAATAATTGTTTATTGCCCTTGTCAATTGTCAAGATTCAAGATTATCATATATGAGATGATTACCTTTATATTTCACATTAGAAGATGTTATGGAAATAAATGATTTAATTGTGCTAAGTCCAAATATATATATATATATATATATATATATATATGTTTGATACTTTACTTCAACCGTTAAGAATCAAGGTATTCTAAAACTCAAGTTCACCTTACAAAATTAGTATTACCACGGTACAAAAACATCTTTTGATAATTTTTGTTACTCATTATTTGCTTATAGCTTCTTCATCTTAAGGAAAATATAAATTTGAACTTGCCTTCATAATTTTGTGCTTGTTAAAATTTGATAGACTATCATATGGAATATGAAATTTTATTACTTATTCTGCTAGAAATTTTCAGATTTCTAGAACAAGTTATTTAGATGTAAAGATTTGTTTCTCATTTGAATGGATCATGAACTACTAATTATATTAGTGATGAATCTATTAGTTTATCGTGAATTCATCTGATGATCTTTTGTCCTGTTAATTAATTGATGATTTTGATTTAAATTAATTTCTAGAACATATAGTATCTATAAGAAGTTGGGTTCATCTACAAAATGCAATTATGTATATTTCAAGTTAATAAGATAGTATTTTTAAGGCGAAGCACATGTTGAAAGTCAAAATGGGGTTAATTAAAAAATTTCTTTAGTCGACTTTCTATGTTGTCAAGTCGACTCACCTGCAGATTAGTATAACAGTATATGGTAAGAGTAAATGCAGTAAGTAAAAGACTCAGAGAATTTTTATACTGGTTCGGAACACCGATGTGGTACCTACTTTCAATCCCCTTGGGTTACAAGGGTTTCCTTAAGAGCTTATTGAGAACTTGGGTGTTACAAAGTGTTTACAATTGAGAGCCCTATCTGATATGCAAATCAGATCTTCTTCTTTGACACAACCTCTACTTGTATAACCTACACTTAGATCTTTTTTTCTCTTTTCTTTTCAATTGTTCACACAAGTGTGTACAAAGTTTTACGAAAGATAAAAAAATTACAATATAAGCTCAAGTGAAGTACGTACTTCACTACTAGAGCTAAAGGAGTTTTATATAGATAGGCTTTTGCTCTTGTAAGGAGAACCCAAGGGTGTTTATCTCAATCAAGGATATTGAGAATTTTCTTGATTGAGGCGATTTGTTGAATCATGTTCATATTAAATATGTGCATGATAAAATCGCTTTGCCTCCTTCTTTGTGAAGATCTACTTGATTCTCAGTTTGACTGGCTTTTCTTCCTTCCCTTTGGAGCTTTCTTGATTCTTGGAAGGATTGCTGATTCTTGGCTGGATTATTGATTCTTGATATCGTCATATAAATCAGGATATGCTTGCCTTTGAAGGTTGTGTGATCTTTGGCAGGATCACTGAATCTTGATTTCGTCATATCAATCAAGTTATGCTTGATTGATTTTGGAATCTTTTTACTCATTGCTTTCTTTTCTTTAGTTGCTCTGATCAGGACCTATCTCTTTTCTTCTTTGTGTTTTAAGCTTGGTTTCTTTCCTTTTTGATGTCTTTGTTTTGCTTATTTCCTATCTTACAGATCCTAGTCAGGCGCTAGGGTTGTAGTGACCTTGATTATGTATTCCTTGAATGGTGACTTTCCTTTCTTGTGTTGCTTCAGTAAGTGCATATTGATTTCTTCCTTTCTGGTAGTATTTTAACGTCCTTTCCTTTCTTTTTGAATTTCTTGCCTGTGAATTTAACAACATATGGGATGAATATTTCATTATCAAAAGTAATCAATTATATGAGGCTATCACATGATAGTAGTGATGGAATTTGAAGCAATTTTTACCTACTATAATGTTTAAGTTGAAATATATATTTCTACATCTTGACATTTCTATTTGTCATCATGATGTGGGTTTAATACCCTATTTCTCATGGATAAAAAAATCTTAAACAATTTGGAAGTTTCAATTGCTCATTTTTCTTGGAAATTTTTTGATAATGATAACTACATATTTTTCTAAGATAAACATTTTTTTTGTTGTAGATAAATTCAATATTTATGTGTATAATTATAAAGTAGTAATAATGTTAAAGGCTCTAGGGTGAGTTCAATTGCACTTTGGCTTATTATGTCAATGGTTAAAGGTAAGATGATGAATTCAAATTTCATCGCACCAAAAGGGCAAGACATCGATTAAAGTTTTGATGCTCTATGATGATAATATATTGGATTCAAGTCCCACTATATATGGCCTACAAGCCTTCTTATAAAAAAACATTCAATTCAAATTCTAATGCAATATATTGATGAGATAATGACGAATGAGCAAGCAATGCTCTCTTGATGAAAAATTAAGAAATACATAATTTTGCTTCATTCTCTAAAATAAATGAGGTAGCAGTACATGATAAGTCTGAAAGATGAAAAAATCACTATTGTGATTGTATAAATGAATATGAGTGTGTCTAAGGACAAAAAAGATAGTCATCATTGTGATAATTATAAAAGAAATAACATTATGAGTTCTCAACATGATCCTTCAAAGAATGAAGGTAATTTTTGTCATCAAATTTGGTGTGAAAGGTATTGGGCATGTGATTGCCAGGTAAACTAATTTGATTTTATAAATCCTCCACCAAAATAAAGAAATATAAAGTGAAGGTGCACTTGACCTTTCAAAAGTGATGTCAAGGTATGTCATATGAATATGATAAATTTCCAAGCAAGACAATGAACTTCATATGAAAAAATAATAATAATTATGAAGCATGTATATATGATTATAGTTAATTCTTTGAAGAGATGTGACTTGTGATGAGTATCATGAAACATGGACCATTCTTGAAAGTAAATGTGTAAGAGATGATGAAAATTATAAATAAGGACATACTCATGTATGATTTAATAAATACCACAACTCACCCCTATGGGAGATTTGAGAAAAATAAAGAAATTTTATTTTGGTATAAATGGTCATTGGTCAAGTACTTTTAGTACATCACACATATTGTGGTATGTTTTATTATGAACTACCAAAAGGGCAAAAGAAAGAAATAATTCTTAGCCGTACAAATTTATCATTGATTATGTACCTCAATATGTTACAAATATTTTGCCAGGCATTGAAAAAAAGGGAAGAAGATATTAGTGACAAAAGTAAATCAAGAAACAAGTTTTGCATGTAGTGATTTTGACCATGACAATGATGATATAAATTTCTCCTTGAAGGAGATATACACCACACAAACATGTTATGAAATATGTGGTAGCATTAAAAGCAAATTATGAGCTTCTGTTGAGCTAATGTGTTACTACCCAAAGAAATAAAATTGCTCGTGATATTGAAATTTGTAAGTCTCGAAAAAAACTTTTTAAGTTTTAAAAAAAATAGTCAAAGAAAAAATATATATATTGAGACTATAAAATATAAAAAGATTTAAGATCTTGATATTACTACAATCAAAGTGGGTTATAAATAAATATTTAAGTGAAAGATCACCCATTTTTATGTTGTTTGTGGTATATAAATATGGGCATGATGATAAAATCGCATGTGATAGTAAACTAGAAGTTCACTAAAAGAAATAGCAGTTGTCATGATCGGTTGACCATCCCGATTTAAATATGATATGAAAATAATTGATAATTTATGTGATTATATATTGAAGAAATAATAAATTATTCAAGAACTCTCTTATTTTGTTTGTTCTCGTGATAAAATAATCATTGTACTAGCTAAAGTTGGGCCCATGCACCTGCCATGTTGACTATTTACCATTATGTGATTTAATAAATACATCTATGGTATGATCACACGTGGATTTGATATCAAATTGCAATTTAATTTTTGTAAAGGTTGTTTGCTCGAATTATTAAATCAAGAGCACAATTCAAATTATAAAATTATATTGATAATGTTGGTTTATATCCAAGTGGATTAAGCATAAATTAGATGCCTCCAATTATAGCTAAACCATTGGTTATGAAAATAAAATTTCCAAAAAAAAAAAAAGAATTGGTATTGTAACACCTTGGATTTAGAAAGAGCTAAATTGAGAATTGGGCAAGTTAGTCTTAAATTGTGAGTTTTGGGTCAACTTCAAATAACCATAACTTTCAGCACATGATGAGTTAGGTGGCCCATGACATATGAAATGAAATATCTTTGAGTCCTCTTTCCAATGTACCGAGTTTGATAAATTCCGAGTTCAGATGAGGGAGATATGCCAGTTTGAATTCAATCTGTCAAGTAAGGAAAGTTCATCCGAATTAAGGAGGGGTATTTTGGTCTTTTCCATACCCCATTACCTTTAAGCATTTTTTTCATCTAAATAGCGGTCTAAACTGATTGAGATCATTTTTCACAATTCAAAAATACGCTTAGGGTTTTAGAGAGAAGTTCAAGAGGTGAAAAAAATGAGAAGTTCAAGCGTTCGTTCAAGATTCTTGCGATCTTCGAGTAATTTCGCCAAGGATTGGATCCTTCCAAGGTATGTAAGCTTTCATAGTGATGGGCTTGTTCACCCTCACGCAAATCATGAATTTCTTTATGGAATTCCATTCATGAGAATGAATATTTTGAGTTCTTGATGAGTTTCTTGAAGTTTTGTTCTTAATTCTTTAACATGAGGTTTTGTTGAGTTCTTGAGACAAGGATCTTCTGTTTAAGTATTGTTCTTGAGTAAATTTTGAGTGGATTTCACTGTAATTATGTTGGGTTTAAGAATCCAAAAGAGTTTGGGGAAAGTCATGCGATTCTAGATGAGTTAGGTCTTGAAAAAGAACAAGAAAATTCGTTAGGTTTCTGGGCAGGAGCATGGGGTGTCGAGTCAGCCATAGCGCTCAAACTACTGATCTGTAGTTTGGGTCCAGGCTCCGCGCTCCACTCAGTGCGCCCTAACTACCGTTCAGTAGTTTTGGGGTTGGCGCCCCGCGCCACTCAGTGCTCTAGGGTCGCCAGGTCCTCGACCTTTCTGACTTTCTTTCCACGTGAGTTCCCTAGAATTGTAACTATATTTTCTACTTGATATCCGCACTTTAAATATTCATTAATCCTTGAGAAATCATGCATATCTAGGTCATAACTCTTGAATTCATAATTCAAATTCAAGATAGAGTTAAGAGTAATGTTTTAGGAAGTCCTTTGAGCCATTTCTAAAAGTCTTTCGCAAACTTTTAAAACTTTTCTTGAGACTGAGTACTTGAATATGAGGATGAGGTGAGTTCAATTTCATTTTTCAAAATGAATATATGGGAACTAGGTATTCCCAAGAGTAAATACTTTTACATTTAAATGATAGGAAACCTTAATTTTTTCAAATGAGTTCATGAGGAGTTTTGAGCACTATTTCTTTTAAGAGAACTTTTTGAGTAATAATCTCAAAGTTTGAGGATGAGGAATTTTTTTAAATAGATGATCACGAGTTATATTATTGGGATTAGTATTTATCATCAATATGGGGATGAGTTCAAACAGCTCAAAGTCCTTATAAACCATGTATGCCAACATGGGTAAATGATCATACTTTTTAGATGATTCTTTATTGCTTTTAAGCATAGCTTAGTAGATCCACTTAGTAGATCCACTTAGTTGAGAATGTCTTATACTCCGGCAAGGTATAGGACAGTTCAGGCAGCATGGGCGAGACACTGTATCATCACATAGCTCATAGTGATTGTTGTTGGTTAAAGAATCTCTCAAATAAGAGTAAAGAGTATTATTGTATTTTTAAATACTTTGAGTTTTCATTTACTGTTTTAAAAGCTTTATTTATACTGCATCTTTTATTGTTGCTTTATAATGAGTTGAGTGTTCTGGAACTGAGTCAAGTATCTTTGAGTATCCTTGAGTTTTTTTTTGTCAGTTCAAGCTTATGTCTGTGGTTTAGAATTCCCCTTGCATCCTCGTACATTCCATGTATTGACGTCTTTTGGCTTGTATCTTTCATGATGAAGATATAGGAGTTTAGGGTCATCAATAGGCCCACCATTGATACCACTTGCAGTTCCAGAGTTGCTTTGGTGAGCCACCTTGCTTCTGGAAGATTCCCATTTACTTTTCAGTTTTTGTTAGGATGTCGTGGATCTTGTCCCAACTTCCATCATTGTCATTAGATGCTTCATAGATAGTAGTGTTTTGAGTAGTCTTTTCCATTTCTTTGTTAAATTTTTAAGACCTGAGTTAAATAGTTATGTTATTGAACATTTCAGACTATATTAAGCTAAACTGATTTTAGTAATGATGTTGTTATGAGTTGAGTTACTTTTGAGGTTCATTTTTATTGAGTAAGTCTTCCGCTGAGAGTTGAGCCAGGCAAAGGGTTCACTTGGGGCCAACAATGGTTCTCGAGTGCCAGTCATGTCCAGGAGGTAGGCTCAGGGAGTGACAAACTTGGTATCAGAGCAAAGAGTTCAAGAGTCCTAGGGTGTCTATGAAGCCATGTCTGTAGAGTCCTAGTTATCAGTGTGAACTGCGCCACATCTATAATTAGGAGGCTATAACATTTAGGAAACAATTGCCTTCCTTCTTACTCTTTTACGTGTGATGGAGTTCAACTCTATAAAGTTTCTTTCTAATTCGTGCTTGCGCCTATCTTTCAGATCATGCCTCCACGAAGAGCTGTTCGAGGTCGTCCTGCTAGGAGGAATATTGATCCTCAAGATCAAGAGGTACCCAATGTACCAGAAGTGCAACCCCAAGGAGAGGTCACTAATGCTAAGTTTCGAGATGCTATTCGGATGTTGAGTCAAGTTGTGACCAACCAAGTAGGGCAACAAAGAAGGAATCAACAGGATGTGGCTGATACATCTAGGATCCATGAGTTCTTAAGGCTGAATCCTCCAGACTTTGCCGGTTCAAGTGTCACTGAGGATCCTAAAAACTTTGTGGAAAAGTTGAAGAAAGTATTTGAGGTGATGCATGTTGTAGATGTTGAGTGTGTGGAACTAGCTGCATACCAACTAAAGGGTGTTTCTAGAGTCTGGTACAATTAATGGAAGAAGGGTAGAGATGAGGATGCACCAATTGTGAGCTGGGCTTTGTTCGAAGAGGCCTTCTTAGGCTGTTTCTTTCCCCGTGAGCTAGGGAGGAAAAGGTAAGAGAATTCCTTAACTTGAAGCACGAATCCATGAGTGTGCATGAGTATAGCCTCAAGTTCACTCAATTGTATTGTTATGTTCCGGAGATGGTTGCTCATATAAGGAGCAGGATGAGCTTGTTTGTGTCTGGGTTGTCTCGCTTGTCAAGTAAGGAGGGCAAGGCAACTATGCTGATAAGAGACATGCACATTGATATACTGTGAGTTTACGTATTTTTGATACATTTCACTTAAGAGTTGTGTGTGTCTAAGGCCATTTTGTATTAAAAATAATGTTTTTGTGTCATGTTTGCAGGAAATAGGCTTGGACGCAATTTTGTGAGATGACAGCTGAAAATTTTGCAGAAGTGGCCACCCACGAAGGGACCTATGGACCGTAGGTCCTATGACGATCCATCGAAGGGTAGGCGTAGATGGGAGCTTCAGGGACGTCTGACTAAGTGTGGAACCACGAAGCAACTTACGGACTATAGGTCGACCTACGGGCCGTCCTGCACATCCGTAGAAGGTATTCAGAGAGTTGAAGTTCCAATACCTGATGAAAATCCTATGTGTGGAGCCATGGAAGAGGACCCACGGATCGTAGGTCAACCTACAGTCTGTTCTGCACGTCCGTCAGTGATGAACTGGGAGTTGAAGGTTCCCACCTATGCATAAAAGTTCTAAGTGTTGACCAACAGAGGGGACCTACAGACCATAGGTCGACCCACGGTCCGTAGGTCGAGTCGTCGATCAAAGTCGCGTCCAAAAAGTTTATTTCCTTATTTTGTTTCCATTTTTGTTTAGGATATGTTTTTTCTATAAATAGGTTATGTAAACCTCATTTTTGGGGGTTAGACACTATTGTTTACTTTTAGTTCTTGATATTTTCTTAAGAATTAACTTGCAAACTTTGGCAATTTGATTTTCAGATTTCGGTTTATAAGATTTTTGCTTTGAAATTCAATTGGAGATTACGGGTTTCTTCTACTCTAAACGTAAGTTCATGAATTATTCTTATCAAAACATGAATTGTGTTCTTTCAATCATGAGTAGCTAAATCCACTACTAAGGTTGTGGGAACCATGATCAATTAATAACATATGAATAATAACTAAGTAATTCTTGAATAGTGTTGATGCATGCATTGATAATTCTTTCTCTTAGAAGTCTTTTAATGAGTGCACACGTTAGAACTTGCCTTGTTGCTACTTGCCGGACCAAGGATGTAGTTAATAAGAATTTAGTGTGGTACTATCTAATAGTCTTATGTCAATTGGTGCGAGAGTGAAAACTAAGTCATACATTGATGTGATGTCTAATCTGAGGTAAAGGTAAGGGTCAGTAAATTATACACATGTAGCCGAACCAAGGTGCAGGGTGAAATTCCCTATTTGGAGAACCAATCACTTAGGTATACCTAACTTACCAACTTTGCATGTAGAACACTAGGAAATGATTACTATTATTAGGATTACTGCGTTAAGAGCTTATGGGGAACACATACACCCTAGTTTCTCTCTCTTATTGATAACTCAAGGTTTGAATATTGATCACTTGTTACTTAAACAACAATCGGTTATTTGTTTCCAAACCCCCCTCTTTATTCACTTGTCTCGGAAATAAGTTGACTAAACGAATACAATAATGAGTTAAGTTTAAGTCTGAACCATATTACACGTGGGATCGACCCCAATCTACAAGTTGGGTTCTTTACTTAATAACGATCGCTTATACTTCTTTAGGGAAGTGTATTTTGAGCGTAATAAATTTTGGTGCCGCTGCCGGGGAATAAGGCTTTTGGATTAAGTTTAGCTACATTATTGAACTTTAGTCAATTATTTCCTAATTTTAGGTTTTCTTTTGTTTTTGTTTTCTTTAGGTTTCCACTCTAGTGTATGCCAAGTACATAGAGTCGAGGCGAACCACTAACCCTATACGATCCAGAGTTGAGCAAAATTTTGAGAAAGATGAATAATTAAGGGGTCCCAAATAATCCAGTCATAGAAGAGCATGTAGAACAAGTGAATGATGAGAATGCTCAGGATCGTGGTGGTAATCTACTCGAAGATGCACTGAGGGTGCAGAATCCACTAGAAACCAATGTTGCGTGATAACTACAAGGTCGACTTCAACACTGTTGAATCAGAAGGACCTATTGTTCTCCCACCTCTACCTCCAGGGCACACATTCGTGGTGACTAGCGTCTGATGCAGATGCTTACAGCTAGGGGGTTGTTTTCTGGTATGGCTTCAGAAGATCCGCATGGGCACATGGCCAAGTTGAGGAGCGTCTGCAAGAGTTGTGTAGGATGACCAGAGTTGGATATGAACGTCATAGGGTTGAGAGTCTTCCCTCTATCATTGACCAGAGATGCTGCGGTATGGTTTTCTGAGCTTCTGTACAACTCGATTCATATATGGGACCAATTGCACAAGGTGTTCATGGCAAAGTATTTTCTATTGTCCAAAAAGCTGAATCACAAGGATAAAGTGAACAACTTTGTAGCACTACCTAGAGAGTCTGTGAGCAATTCATGGGATAGGTTCACTTAATTCATAAGAAGTATTCCGAATCACCGCATTAATGATGAGTCACTGAAGGAGTACTTCTATAGAGGTCAGGATGACAATAGCAAGGCTGTACTGGATACTATTGATGGGGGATCGTATAGTGAGTGCACTTTTGAGGAGATCGCTGAGAAATTGAAGAAGATTTCCCGAAATAATAAAGCATGGAGCACTAGAAAGTTAGACACCAGAATAAATACTTTTGTAGTTCAAGCTGCACCTAGTCAAACTGTCGATAACATTCGTGAGGAGATGGCTCAGATGAGGACAAAACTTGGGTTGGTGTTGAAGTATGTGAGCGGAGGTGCAGAAAAGGTGAATGCGGTAAACTACTTGACTAGAACTCCACCACCACCAGTTGAGAAATGCTACTATGAGGAGGATGCGTATTTGGTGAATGATTAGACGAGGGGTTTCCGAGCCAACACCCAAGGTTCCAACTCGGATAATTGGCGCCAAGGGAAAGGAAACCAAGGTTGGAACTATGGCAACTACAACCAAGAGGGTAACTATGTCCGGGATGGGAACTACAATCGCAACAACAACTACAACCGAAATAACTATGGCAACAGAAACGATAGGGTTGGGCCTTATATTCCTCCTACAAATAGGGAATCTGGCAATAGAGAAGTTGGGGGGTAGTATGTCACGTATTGAGGATATGATGCAGAATATGATGAAGAGGTTTGATATGACTGATGAGAATGTGGAAGAGATACGAAACGACTTGTCTGGAATTGGTCAAAAAGTTGATGCCCATGCAGTATCAATTAAGCAACTTGAGCAGTAGATGAATCAGTTGTCCACTACAGTAAATCTATGTCAGCCTGGCACACTTCCTAGCAACACCATCCAAAATTCAAAAAATGATGGGCATTGTATAACAGTCACTACTTGAGGGGGTAAACCAATCATTGATCCACCTATGCCGTCTGAGGTTGAAATTGTGGTAGAAAAAGATGATGATGAGATCGAGGTTACTAGAGAGTCCAAGAATGACACAGAGAAGGAAACAGAGGTGACCCAAAAAGTTATTCCCATGCCTAGACCTCTACCGCCATTCCCACATAGATTGGTGAAGAAGAATGAAGAAGGAAAATACTGCAGGTTCATTACTATGTTGAAACAACTTTCTATCAATGTTCCGTTGATAGAGGCTTTGAAGCAAATGCTTGGGTATGGGAAGTTTATGAAGGATTGGTGATTAAAAATAGGGTTGTTAGCTTCGAGAATGATGAGAGGTTGCAACATTGCAGTGCTATTGCTACTAGGTCACTTGTGCAAAAGAAAGAGGATCCTGGTGCTTTAACTATTCCTTGTACCATCGGGTTGTTGCATTTTGCGAAGGTGTTGTGTGATTTAGGTGCTAGCGTTAATCTGATGCCATTGTCTATTTACAAGAAGTTGGGTTTGGGGGCTCCAAAACCGATTGCGATGAGACTACTCATGGCCGATAGAACTGTGAAGAAGCCCATTGGTGTTCTCCAAGATGTACTTGTGAAGGTGGAGTCATTTATTTTTCTGGCGGATTTTGTGATACTTTATTGTGAGGTTGATTTTGAGGTTTCGATTAGCCTAGGGAGACCATTCCTTGATGCTGGGCGCGCCTTGGTCGATATGAAGAGAGGCAGATGAAGTTCCGATTGAATAGTGAAGAGGTAACTTTTAATATCTGTAGGTACGTGAAGCAAGAAAGCGATCTCAAGTCAGTGTCAGTGGTGAATCATGTTTTGGAGCGAGGTTCTGATGTGTCTATTGAAGAGAGGTTGGGTGTTGATGCACTGGCAGCGGTAATGATGAATTTTAAGGGTGATGGTATTGAAGGCTATGATGAATTAGTTGCCGCACTTGATAGGTTCAAATTATGTTCCAAACCGAAGAAATTGGTGTTAGATATGAAGAATCGCGACTCTCCACCCGTAAAACCGTTTGTTAAAGAGGCTCCAAAATTGGAGCTCAAGGCTCTACCATCGCATTTGAGGCATGTATTCTTGGGGAGAGATGGTAATTTACCGGTCCTAATTGCGGCCGATTTGAGTGAGGTGCAAGTTGAGGCTTTGATTTCTGTGTTGAAAAGGTTCAAGAGGGCTATTGGATGGACTATTGTAGACATTATTGGGATTCCTCCTAGCATTTGTTCTCATAAAATCCAACTCATGCCAGATCACAAGCCTAGTATCGAGCACCAAAAGAGACTAAATCTTCCTATGCAAAAGGTAGTGAAAAAGGAAATCATCAAGTGGTTGGATGCTGGAGTCATATATTCCATTGCAGATAGTAGTTGGATTTGTCCTGTTCAGTGTGTTCCTAAGAAAGGTGGGATTATCGTGGTTCCTAATGCAAAAAACGAGCTTGTTCCAATGCGGCTAGTGACTGGATTGAAAGTATGGATGGACTACCAGAAACTAAATGATTGGACAAAAAATGATCACTTCCCTATGCCGTTCATGGATAAGATGCTGGATTGCCTTGCTGGTAAGGGTTGGTATTGCTTTCTTGATGGTTATTCGGGCTACAATCAGATCTCCATAGCTCCGGAAGACCAAGAGAAGACCACCTTCACTTGCCCTTATGGGACTTTCACCTTCAAACGGATGCCAGTTGGGTTGTGTAATGCTCCAGCGACCTTCCAGCGTTGCATGATGTCGATATTTTCAGATATGGTGGAGCACACTATTGAGGTATTTATGGATGATTTCTCTATGGTAGGTGACTCGTTATACATTTGGCCGTGGTACTGAAACGGTGTGAAGAGTGCAATCTTGTGCTCAATTGGGAAAAGTGCCACTTCATGGTGAAAAAGGGGATCACTCTGGGTCATCGAATTTCTAAGAAGGGTATCGAGGTTGATAGAGCTAAAGTCGAGGTAATAGAAAAGCTTCCACCACCTATCTCTATTAAAGGTGTTAGAAGTTTTCTTGGGCATGCAGGCTTTTATAAGAGGTTTATCAAGAATTTCTCAAAAATTACACACCCATTGTGCAAATTACTCGGAAAGGAGTGTAAGTTTGATTTCGATGATGCTTATTTGAGAGAATTTAGAGAGTTGAAAGCAAAGCTAATTTCCGCACCTATTATTACTTCACCGGATTGGGGACAATCGTTAGAAGTGATGTGTGATGCAAATGGAGTGGCGCTTGGTGTGGTATTGGGACAGAGGCGCGAGAAGATTCTTCATCCTATTTATTATGCCAACAAAGCTTTGAATGTGGCTCAAAATAACTATACGGTGACTGAACAAGAACTCCTTGCTGTGGTTTTCGCATTTGAGAAATTTTGATCCTACTTTCTTGGTACTAAGGTCATAGTGCATACTGACCATTCTGCATTGAGGTATCTGATGCTAAAAAGGATGCAAAACCGAGGTTGATTAGATGAGTATTGTTGCTGCAAGAGTTTGATTTTGAGGTGAAAGATAGAAATAGGACAGAAAATCAAGTTGCCGATCATTTGTCCAGATTAGATGAGGAAGTTATGCTCAAGCTAGGTGATGGGGAAGAAATTAATGATGCATTCCCAGACGAATAGATTTTGGCTGCTTCTCATGATCTTATTCATTGGTTTGCAGATTTTGCTAACTATTTGGCAAGTGATTTGGTGCCATCAGATTTGTCATTCGACCAAAGGAAAAAGTTCATGTATGATATGAAGAAGTTCTTTTGGAATGAGCCTTGTTCCGTATTTTTGCTGATGGGATTATTCGTCGCTGTGTGCCTGAGGTTGAGATTATAAGTATACTAGAGGCGTGTTATTCATCGCCTGTTGGTGGGCATCATAGTGGTATTCAGATTGCTCATAAAATCTTGCAGTGTGGGTATTACTGGCCTACCGTCCACCAAGATGCTCATGATTTCGCCAAGTCTTGTGATCGTTGCCAAAGAGAAGAAGGAATTTCAAAGAGGCAAGAGCTACCCATGAATCCGATATTGGTGATTGAGTTATTTGATGTATGGGGCCTTGACTTTATAGGTCCATTTGTGTGCTCACATGGGATGAATTATATTCTTGTTGCAGTTGATTATGTGTTAATATGGGTGGAAGCAATTGGGCTTTCAAACAATGAGGGTAAGAGTGTCACCGCATTCCTAAAAAAATGTATCTTCTCCAGATTTGGTACACCTAGGGCGATTATCAGAGACGGAGGTTCCCACTTTTGCAATAAGTTATTCAAGGCGTTGCTAGAGAAATATGGAGTCCATCACAATGTAGCCACTCCTTACCATCCGCAGTCTAGTGGGCAAGTTGAAGTGTCAAATAGAGAGATAAAGCAAATCCTTGCAAAGACTGTGAATTCCATTAGAACTGATTGGTCAAGGAGGCTTCATGATGCTCTATGGGCCTATCACACCACATTCAAGACTCCCATAGGTATGTCCCCCTACCAACTTGTAAATGAGAAGTCGTGCCATTTGACGGTAGAGCTAGAGCAGAAGGTTATGTGGGCGCTAAAGAAGTTGAATTTGGATTGGGGAGCCACATCGAGTCAAAGAGTGAATGACATGAATGAGCTTGATGAGTTTCGCCTAAAAGCTTATGAGAGTTCAGCCTTGTACAATGAGAAGATGAAGAAGTATCTTGTTCAAAAGATTGAAAAGCGTGAATTTTCTTTTGGGTGATTTGGTGCTTCTATTCAACTCAAGGTTGCACTTGTTTCCTGGCAAGCTCAAGTCCAAGTGGACCGGGCCATTCAAAGTTACACAAGTGTTTCCACATGAAGCGGTCGAGCTCGAGAACAAGGAGGGAACAAGGTTCAAGGTAAACGGGCAAAGGATCAAAGTCTACATAAGGAAATCGGAGAGTGTGCAAGAAGTGATTGAGGCCTATTATCTTGATGAAGTCTGAGTAATCAAGGGGCATGCGTCGTGCCGCGACGTTAAATCAAGTGCTGCTTGGTAGGCAACCCAAGATGTACAATCTATCCAACTATAGGTTTTTCTTTTCAATTTAGGAGTTCTCTTCTTTTATTTTAATTTCTGTAACTCTTTAGATAGGTGTTTTATTTTTGTATTAGTGTTGGCTAGATATAGAATAGGGTCCGTGTCTAAAAAGTGTCCAGAAAATGTAAAAAGAAAGTCCTAATGGTTGCTACGTATGCAGGGGTGAAAGGCATAATCTGTAGAAAAAGTTGAGGTCTACGAACTCCATCGACGGTCTGTGGGTCCATCCACGGACCGTGAATGGCGTCCGTAGACCCTAGGTAAGTGTTCTAAAATTCTAAGTGTCAGAGTGACCTACGGACCACACCTATGGTCCGTAGGTCAACCCACGGACCGTAGACGGGGTCTCGTGGGTCTAACCTAGGGTTCTTAAAGACCCGACCCAGACCCCCTTTTAATAAAAAAACTCTTCATTTCAAATTCATCCCCCACTATCCAAACTCCTCCTAACCATTTCTAACCGCTCCAAATACCAAAAATTCCCATATTAATTCCCCTATATCACTCTCATTTCCCATAATTCTCCTTTTCTCTTCCAAAATCACCGCATTTTCCCCTCACAGTGATTTCTCGGTCCGGGTTTGGTGTCAAAGGGCTAGCAAAGGTCTAAGGAGTTCATTGTAATCACACACTCACCCACTTCGCTTACTTGTATGGTAAAACAACTTTACCCTAGCTTTGAATTTCGTTCTTCATTGTTTAAATCATGAAGTCATGAAATGGATCTTGACCTTGGGTTGTTTATCTAATAATTGCATATTTAACTATAGTTAGAAACACCCTTGGGATGATAGAATGTGAATGTGTTGTTCATTTTAACCAAAATATATCAGTTAATAGGCCGAATTGGAAGGTTTGACTTAGGGTTCATAGGTTTTGATATGATAATTTGTAATTTTTTGTGAAATTGGAACCCTAAGAATGATTAACTACCTAATCAGTTGTTGAAATGCATGTGTAGGCCAAATGTGTTTGTATGTGTCGAAAGAAATGACACATAAGTAAATCATCTGAAATCTGGCGCAAAACTGACCCACGAGACTCCGTCTACGGACCGTAGGTCGGGTGTGTGGGCCAGAAGCACACAACTTTTTGGCTAAGTGTTGAACCACGGTGTGGACTATGGTCCGTCATTCCATCGACGGACCGTTCTGCACATCCGTGGTTCCCACATCAGAGACCCAATTTTGGGTACTCTGACCTACGGACCTTAGGTACCCACCATGGGTTGGCAATTCAGCAACTGCCCATAATTTTTTTTTGTTTTTCGTTTTGATTCGTTTCTTGTTCTGAAATTCTCCCAAGTGTTTTATTTGCTTATTTTGGTACTAACTAAGCTTCTATAGGTATTATGGCACCCAAGCAAGCTCCAACTTACGCCGCAAAGGGCAAATCAAAATCTCTAGCACCTTACTTGCGGCTGATCGATGAGGACTCTGACTATATTCCTCTCAACACCAGGACCTCCCCTAATGCTCCTCGCACTACGAGGGACCAAGCCTAGCTGGTGATTCCTGACGTGGTCACTGCCCCCTAGTCTGATGAGGGGGCCACACCGATCGGATCACTGGCTAGCTCTGAGTCTGCATCCGGCTCCAGTTTTAATGGCATCACCGCCTCATCTTCTGTGGCTGATAGTGCGGGTGACATTCCAGTGCCCCCCAATTTCGAGCCTACCCGAGTTGCTGATGAGTCGAATCGATTGTGTGGAGGGCCAATATCTAATATATAAAGATTCCCGCATATTGAATGAGAAAGAGAAGATAGCTCGACTAGTCACCGAGGAGCGTCGAGCTCTCACAGGTAGCCTGCACACTACTCCAGTCATTGAGGGGCTCTTTCGTAGACACAGGTGTGAGTGGATGGCCTGGCCCTAGGCACGTACAATGAGGAGATAGTCAGGGAGTTCTATGCTTCCTATGCCACCACTATTAGAGGGTCCATCTCTAAGAGGGCCAAGCCCGCAGCTCAGCTTCCACTAGAGGCTACACTAGTTCAGGGTTTTTCTGTGGACATTTCCGAGACCACCCTCTGCCGGTTCATCTATGGCCCGGATCAAACTCTGCCCATCAATATAGCAGAGCTAGACTATCGCATGGGCATCATCCGAAGTGGGGCATTTTAGAGGAATGCCGAGTAGCGAGAGTCACTTATTAGGTGGCCAGCACGACATCTTGCCATAGACGGAGAGTGAGCAGAGTGGGTCAGTACTCCGAGCATGGGCATCAAGAAGGCCACTTTAAATTTTGCTACAAAATTCTTCTGCCTGCTGGTACGTTATAGGTTGTTCCCCATTCAGGTGGGCAATGTGGCCACAAGGACTGAGCGCTGATAGTTGCAGCCATGATAGCAGGACTTGAAGTTGATTTTGTCCGTATACTGATTGAGGTGATCCACGAGAGGGCCTTCAAGGCCACCACCATTTTTCCTTTCCCCTGCCTGATCTTCTAGCTTTCCAGGGACTTCGGTGTACCAATTTGGCATTATGACCGATTGCTTCAGGCAACTAAGACTCTTGATATAGGCCTTATTCGGGATGAGTCTAATGTAGGTGCACCTCGCAGGGAGCCACATGTTGAGGTGCCACCATTGGGCGATAATCTTATAGTGGATGTGGAGCAGATGCATGATGATGACAGTGCCCCTCCAGCCATTACAATAGAGGCCCAGGATCCGCTATCTCTGGCCACTAGTCAGGCCTCTAGCTCGTCGAGAGCCACCCATTCTTCTGGTTCCACCACCATCCCTCTAGCTGGAGTATAGAGGCTCGAGGCACAGAGGGCTACACTACTTCAGCATGTGAGGCCATGGATGAAGCGTGCTATAGAAGAGTCCCTGGCTAGGATTGAATAGCGGATGAAGTATATGATGGAGCAGAAGGTCCAGGCCGTTCATCAGGGCCTGGATGCCTTTGAGTTGAGAGCCCTAGAGAGGCCGGCCCCGACTGTTGATATGACCACCCTCCAGAAGGAGATAGAGAGCCTCTATGCTGATGGCATGGTACTTCTCGCTCCACCAGAGACTGAGCCAGAGTCTGCCCCTACGGCACCATTTGATAATACGGTATTGAATGCCCTATTCGAAGATGGTATGCCACCACCAGATTCTTCCCGTACTGCAGGGAAGCGCCCCCGCTTCAGTCGTACTTCTGATGACACTGAGGCTGAGAAATCCTGGAAGAGGGAGCGCCAGGAGATTGAGGTGGCTCAGAGGGTATCCATAGTTGACGAGGAGATGAGATAGTAGAGGGCCATGGAGATAGGTGTGGGCCCATCTAGCGGTATGAGCACTACTGATGGTGCCTCGAGAGTTGATGATAACACTATTGAGAGTGCTGAGATGGTATATGGGAGCGCTATTGATGGCATTCCAAGTGTTGATCCAGAGGGGTCCGAGAAACCAGACCCACCTGCTTCTTAAGTAGTCTTCGGTGCATATGCGCCATAGGTTTGCTTCACTTGATCCTTTGCTTTTTATTTTTTTGTGCATTGGGGACAATTGCACTTTATTTTGTTGGGGGTAGGGTAAATGGATTGTGAGTGATAGGGTGAAGTCTGAGTAGCCCAATTCATAATCCTCTCTTGGGATTTTCTTTCCTGTGTTCTTTTCCCCCAAGAGACTGTTTTAATTTTTGTTGAACCGACATGTTTAGGAATGTATGTGTAGTAGTAAGTAGAAAAATGAAAGCATGATCGCATAAAAAGCATAAAAAAATGATCCATGTCCAAAAATGTTAAAATGTGGTAAATCGATAGTCTTGATGAGTTGAATGTGTTGGATCTCAATTTGACATGATAAGGAACCGATGTGACCTCATGACTTAAGCTAAAACTTGAACCAGGTAATCTGATAATCTGATAATGCAATAATGTGACAAGAGTGTGTGAGAAAAGTTGAATGTTCAGACAGTTTGTGCCAATCTAGAACTTGCCTAGTTGGTCATGCTAAGATGATCTAGGCTAGAAGTTAGGAAGTGAGCATAGGCCCTTGTTCAAATTAGTCTACTTAAGCCTAAAATAATCTAACCAAATGCAATCAATGTTCCCTTTGATCATAATGTTTGAGCCTTAAATAGACCATTTCTTTTGATTCACCTAATGACCTTCCCTAAAATAATTGTCTTGACCCCGGTCCCTCCTTGGACATGTGCACCTTGACTTAGGCCAAAAGCCTAAGTTGAGGGTGGCTAATTCAAAAGTTACCTTGATCTTGACCCTCGTCCGACAGTGGATATTGTGCACCTCAACTAATGCAAAATCCATAAGTTGAGGGTGACTATGAAAGAGGAAACCAAAAAAAAAAGGGGTATGAAAAGAGTTTTGTGTTTAAAAGAGAAAAAGAAAAGATAGAAGAGGATGTGACTTTGTGCAAAAGAAGCAAAAAGATGATAAATAAAAGTGTTGAACGAAATAAAAAAAATAAAGTGAAAGAAAAAGAAGAAAGTGAAAAGTATGAGCTACAAAATCAAAAGTCACATCCATGTTGAGTCAAGGGAATGAAAGTAAAATGAAAGGATGTGAAAAATCGGTTAAGAAAAGAGGTAAAAAGCCAATGTAATGTCAAGGAGGGAAGAAAGTCACTAAAAAGTACCAAATGTACCACACCTGACCCTGAGCCTACGTTATAAGCTAAGAAAGTCCTATAATGATCCTAGCAACTAGTGTGAAGAGTCTAAGAAGTGAAAATAAGGGCAAGCCAATGCTATTGAGCACTAACTGTACTTGAATTCACTTATGATCGTGAGTGTTGAATGAATCCTAAAACCCAAAATTCATATTTACTGTGTGAAAAAGATTACGTTTGAAGTGAGGGCACTAGTTACATTGTCGGAAAGTTAGTACATTGGTGATTGTGAAAAGTGTATGTTGTGGTGTCTATTGGTCGATCTTTGTCTTATCTTGATCCGCATGAGTTAGCTTGTTGAGTCTAATAAAAAGGATTTGCACTAAGAAGATGGAATGGGTTGAAATAACCATGTGATTGCTGAGTTTTTATATCTACTTCTACATAAATGTCGTTTAGAGTGTTAGTTTGTAGCTTGAGGACAAACAACATGTATAAGTTGAGGGTGTTTATATACCGTGAGTTTACGGTATTTTTGATACATTTCACTTAAGAGTTGTGTGTGTCTAGGGCTATTTTGTATTGGAAATAATGTTTTTGTGTCATGTTTGCAGGAAATAGGCTTGGACGCGATTTAGTGAGATGACATCTGAAAAATTTGCAGAAGTGGCCACCTACGGAGGGAACTGCGGACCGTAGGTCCTATGACGGTCCATTGATGGGTAGGCGTAGATAAGAGCATCAGGAAAGTCTGACCAAGTGTGGAACCACAAAGCAACCTACAGACCGTAGGTCGACTTACGGGCCGTCCTGCACGTTCGTAGAAGGTGTTTAGAGAGTTAAAGTTCCAATACCTTATGAAAATCCTAAGTGTGGAGCCATGGAAGTGGACCCACCTACTGTCCGTTTTGCACGTCCGTCAGTGATGAACTGGGAGTTGAAGGTTCCAGCCTATGCAAAAAGGTTCTAAGTGTTGACCAACGGAGGGGACCTACGGACCATAGGTCGACCCATGGTCCGTAGGTCAAGTCATCGATCAAAGCCGCGTCCATAAAGTTTATTTCCATATTTTGTTTCCTTTTTTTTAGGAAATATTTTTCTATAAATAGGTTATGTATACCTCATTTTTAGGGGTTTGACACTATTGTTTACTTTTAGTTCTTGATATTTTCTTAGGAATTAACTTGCAAACTTTGGCAATTTGATATCCGGAGTTCGGTTTAAAAGTTTTTCTCTTTGAAATTCAATTGGAGATTACGGGTTTCTTCTATTCTAAACGTAAGTTCATGAATTCTTCTTATCAAAAGATGAATTGTGTTCTTTCAAGAATGAGTAGCTAAATCCACCACTAGGGTTGTGGGAACCATGAGAAATTAACAACGCATGAATAATAAATATGTAATTCTTGAATAGTGTTTATGCATGCATTAATAATTCTTTTGGTTAAAAGTCTTTTTAACGAGTGCACGAGTTAGAACTCACCTTGTTGCTACTTGTCGGACCAAAGAGGTAGTTAATAAGAAAAGAATTATCAACAGAGATTTAGTGTGATACTATCTAATAGTCTAATGTCAATTGGTGTGAGGGTGAAAACTAAACGATACATTGATGTGATGTCTAATATGAGGAAAAGGTAAGGGTTAGTAAATTATACACACGAAACCGGATCAAGGTGCGGGGTGAAATTCCCTATTTGGAGGACTAATCACTTAGGGATAACTAACTTACCAACTTTTCATGTAAAACACTAGGAAATGATTACTATTATTAGGATTACCACGTTAAGAGCTTATGGGGAACACATACACCTTAGTTTCTCTCTCTTATTGATAACTCAAGGCTTGAATCTTGCTCACTTGTTACTTAAACAACAATCGGTTATTTGTTTTTAAAAAACCCCTTTATTTACTTGTCTTGGAAATAAGTTGACTAAACGAATATAATAGTGAGTTAAGTTTAAGTCTGAACCATATTCCTCGTGGGATTGACCCTAATCTGCAAGTTGGGTTCTTTACTTGATAATGATCATTTATACTTCTTTAGGGACGTGTAATTTGAGCGTATCAGACATAGAAAGGCTTATGATCCATGTACTACAGGTTGAGGAAGATAAGCTGAGACATGGAGAAGAGTTCTAGAACAAAAAGGCTAAGACTATAGGAATTGAGTCTGGGCAGCAGAAGGGTAATGTGAACCGGTCATCTTTTTAACAAAAGCCAACTGAACCTGCTCCATCATCTTCTAGTGCACCTGCACCAAGGAACATAGGTGAGTGCAAGAATTAGAATTCTCAGAATTTCAGATCTAGACCTGCACAATCTCAAGGTAGTGTGGCACAAGGAGGTAATTGGACTCCTACATGTGCTAAGTGTGGTAGAAACTACCCAGGAGCATGTCGTGATGGCTCCATTGGTTTCTCCAAGTGTGTTCAAGCAGGTCACTTCATGAGAGAGTGACCTAAGAACAGGCAGGGAAACGGTAATGGGGGCAATAGAGCCTAATTTTCTTCAGCGGCTCCACCAGACAGAACTGCACCTAGAGGAGCTACTTCAGGCACAGGTAGAGGAGAAAACCGTCGGTATGCATTACTTGATCAGGTGCGAGTCTATCTTTTGTGACTCCATATATTGCTATGAGTTTTGATGTTTTTCTCGAGCAACTTCTTGAGCCCTTCAGTGTTTCCACACCTGTTGGTGAGTCTATTCTAGCTGAGAGAGTTTATCGTGATTCTATCATCTGTGTCAATCACAAGGACACCATGGCTAACTTAGTTGAGCTAGATATGATGGACTTTGGTGTTATTCTAGGTATGGAGTGGCTTCATACCTGTTATACCTCAGTTGATTGTAGAACTCGAGTTCTAAAGTTCCAGTTTCCTAATGAGCCAGTTATAGAGTGGAGGAGTAGTTCAGCAGTGCCTAAGGGTCACTTTATTTCGTATCTTAAGGCAAGAAAGTTAGTTTCCAAGGGGTGCATCTATCACTTATCCGAGTTAATGACTTTAGTGTTGAGGCACCACCTATTCAACTAGTTCCAGTTGTGAGTGAGTTTCAAGAGGTCTTTTGAAATGATCTTTCTAGATTCCTTCCTGAGAGAGAAATAAACTTCGGTATAGATAATCTTCCTGATACCCGACCTATCTCTATTTCGCCATATAGAGTGGCTCCAACTGAGTTGAAAAAACAGTTGAAATATCTCCTTGATAAGGGATTTATTCGACCTAATGACTCACCTTGGGGTGCTCCGGTCTTATTTTTGAGGAAGAAAGATGGTTCACTTAGGATGCGTATTGATTACCGCTAATTGAACAAGGTTACTATTAAGAATAAGTATCCCCTTCCAAGAATTGATGATCTATTTGATCAACTTCAGGGTGCCACTTGTTTTTCTAAGATAGACTTGAGATCTGGCTATCATCAGTTGTGGGAAAGAGAGAGTGATATTTCAAAGGCAACATTCAGGACTCGTTATGGTCATTACGAGTTTCTAGTTATGTCTTTTGGTTTGACCAATGCTCCTGCAGCGTTCATGGATCTTATGAACAAAGTGTTTAAACCTTATCTTAATATGTTTGTTATCGTATTCATTGATGACATTCTAATTTATTCGAGGAATGAGAAAGAACATGTTAGTCATCTCAGAGTAGTTCTCCAAACCCTCAAGGATAGAGAGTTGTATGCTAAATTCTCTAAGTGTGAGTTTTGGGTTGAGTTTGTGGCATTCTTAGGCCACATTGTTTCTAGTGATGGGATACGAGTTGACACTTAGAAGATTGAGGTAGTGCAGAGCTGGCCTAGACCTACATCTCCGACTGGTATTAGGAGTTTCTTAGGATTGGCTAGTTATTATAGGAGGTTTGTTGAGGGGTTTTCATCTATTTCACAACAAAGTTTCAATGGTCTGAAGCTTGTGAGAAGAGATTTCAGGAATTGAAAACTAGGTTGACTACTTCCCAGTGTTGACCTTACCGGAGGGTAGACAAAGCTTTGTTGTGTATTGTGATGCGTCCAAAGTTGGACTGGGTTGTGTGTTTATGTAGAATGGTAGAGTTATAGCTTATGCCTCCAGACATCTTAAGATTCACGAGAAGAACTACCCAACCCATGATCTAGAGTTGGCTGATGTAGTGTTCGCTTTGAAAATATGGCATCACTATGTTTATGGTGTTCATATAGATGTGTTCACCAATCACAAGAGACTTCAGTATGTATTCAACCAGAAAGAGCTTAATCTCAGATAGAGGAGGTGGTTAGAGTTACTCAAGGATTATGACATGAGTATTCTCTATCACCCAGGTAAGGCTAATGTTGTTGTTGATGCCTTGAACATGTTATCTATGGGTAGTACTTCCCATGTTGAGGAAGAAAAGAAGGAATTAGCCACAGATGTGTAAAAACTTGCATGATTGAGAGTTCGGTTAATGAATTCCAATGAAGGCGGGGTGGTGGTGATGAATGGGGCTGAATCATCACTAGCGTCTAAAGTGAAGGAGAAACAAAACCAAAACCCTATTTTACTTGAGTTGAAGGCAAATGTTCATAAGTAGAAAGTGATGGCTTTTGAACAAGGGGGAGATGTTGTGCTGAGATACCAGGTTGGTTATGTGTAACAAGGGTGGATGAACTCCAAGAGAGGATCATGGAAGAAGCTCATAGCTCTAGATATTCGATCCATCCTAGTTCCAAAAGATGTATCATGACTTGAGCGAAGTCTATTGGTGGAGTAGTATGAAGAAGTGTATTGCAGAGTTTGTTGCTAAGGCCCGAATTGTCAACAAGTTAAAGGTAGAGCACCAAAGGCCTGGTGGTATGGATCAGAATATAGATATTCCGAAATGAAAGTGGGAGATGATCAATATGGATTTCATTACTGGTTTGTTGTGGTCTCGCAGCAACATGATTCGATTTGGGTAATTGTAGATCAGATGACTAAATCAGTCCACTTCTTGTCGATAAAGACTACCTTATCAGCAGAGGATTACGCCAGATTATATATTCAAGAGGTAGTCAGACTTCATGGAGTTTTTGTGTCGATCATTTTAGATAGAGGTGCATAATTCACTGCCCAATTTTGGAAGTCTTTCCAGAAAGGTTTGGGTTCGAAGGTAAATTTGAGTATTGTTTTTCATCCTCAGACTGATGGTCAAGAAACGCGCACAATTCATACTTTAGAGGATATGTTGAGGGCTTGTGTGATTGATTTCAAGGGTAATTGGGATGAACACTTACCTCTCATAGAGATTGCGTACTACAATAGCTATTACTCTAGGATTCAGATGGCTCCTTATTAGGCTTTTAATGGTCGAAGATGTAGATCTCTTATTGGATGGTTTGAGGTTGGTGAAGCTGGGTTGATAGGGCCAGACTTAGTTCATCAAGCTATGGAGCAAGTGAAGATCATTCAAGAAAGGTTGAAAACAACGCAGAGTCATCAGAAATCCTATACCGATGTTAGGAGAAGAAACTTAGAGTTTGAGGTGGATGATTGGGTCTACTTGAAGGTGTCACCCATGAATGGTGTTATGAGATTTGGTAAGAAGGGGAAACTTAGTCCTCGGTATATTGGTCCTTATAGGATATCTAAGAGAATTAACAATGTAGCTTATGAGTTGGAGCTACCGCCAGAGTTAGCAGCAGTCCATCTGATATTTCATATTTCTATGTTGAAGAAGTGTATGGGTGATTCTTCGCTTATTATACCGACTGAAGATATTGGTATTAAGGATAGTCTATCTTATAAGGAGATACCCGTTGAGATACTTAATCGTCAGGTTCGCAAGTTGAGAACCAAGGAAATAGCATCAGTCAAGGTCTTGTAGAGGAATCAGTTTGTTTAGAAAGCTACTTGGGAGGCTGAGGAGGATATGAAGAACAGATACCCACATCTCTTTGATTCTGGAGAAATTCCAGACCTAGGTAAGGATTTTTTGTAAAATACTCTTTAAATTGATATGATATGTTGTGTTGAATTACATGTTGGGTGTTTGAGCTTGGTGTTAGATGTTGTCACCCTTAGTCCTAACTAGAGTGATCTCATTCAAGGACGAATGTGCACAAGGGGGAGATATTGTAACACCTCAGATTTAGAAAGAGCTAAACTTTAAATAGCTAAATTGAGAATTAGGCAAGTTAGTCTTACATTGTGTGTTTTTGGTCAACTTCAAACGACCATAACTTTCATCACAAGATGAGTTAGGTGGCCCATGAAATATAAAATGAAATATCTTTGAGTCCTATTTCCAACGCCATTGAGTTTGCTAAATTCTGAGTTTAGATAAGGGAGATATGCCCGTTTGAATTCATCATGTCCAGTTAAGGAAAGTTCATCCGAATTAAGGAGGAGTATTTCGGTCTTTTCCTTACGCCATTAGCTTTAAGCGTTTTTTTCACCCAAATAGGGGTCTAAACTGATTGAGATCATTTTTCACAATTCAAAAGCCCGCTTAGGGTTTTAGAGAGAAATTCAAGAGGAGAAAAAACTGAGAGTTCAAGCATTCGTTCAAGATTCTTGCGATCTTCGAGTAATTTCGCCAAGGTTTTGATCCTTACTAGGTATGTAGGCTTTCATAGTGATGGTATTGTTCATCCTCAGGTCAATCATGAGTTCCTTTATCGAATTCTATCTATGAGATTGAGTACTTTGAGTTCTTGATGAGTTTCTTTAAGTTTTGTTCTTCATTCGTTAACATGAGGTTTTGTTGAGTTCTTGAGACGAGGATCTCTTGTTTAAGTATTGTTTTTGAGTAAATTTTGAGTGAATTTCGTTGCAATTATGTTGGGTTTAAGAATCCAAAAGAGTTTTGGGAAAATCAGGCGATTCTAGATGAGTTAGGGCTTGAAAAGAATAAGAAAATTCGTCGGGTTTCATGGCAGGAGCATGGGGCGTCACGCAAGCCATATCGCCCAAACTGGTTTATAGTTTGGGGCCTAGCGTTGCGCGCCACTTAGTGCACCCCAACTACTGTTCAGTAGTTTTGGGGCTGGTCCCCCTCGCCACTCAGTGCGCTAAGGTCACCAGGTCCCCAACCCTTTCGACCTTCTATCCGCATGAGTTCACTCGAATCGTATCTATATTTTCTACTTGATATTGATTAAGGTTTCAAAGACACTTCATTCAATTCTAAGCGTGAACAATCATTAGTTAGTATATAACCCAACCAACTGAGTTGGGGTCGAACCGATAGAGAGTATCTTTCTTTTGAATTCAAATACGAAAGTATGACGGTGACCTTTGTAGCTAAACGACACAACACTTAAGAGTTTAACAGTCAAATTCCAGGGTGTTGTTACCAACACACTTCAACAATCAACAAGGAACAAACAAATAACTAGAAACACTTGGGGGATTGACTAACCAACTGCCAAATTCAACTTAATGGGTGGACATCATTACCGACAATGTTCGTTCGTCGTGGGTAGAATGGACTATAAGTAAGGCAATTTTCTCTCGAACAATTACCTTATTTCCGTTGAGTTCTCTCGAACCTCAACACTATCCATAAGATGAAAAACTCTCTTTCTCATCAAATCCACTCTTTCGAGCTAGATACAAAGGTTGAATCTTGGGTTTCACTTTCTCAAGTTGAAACCGTCATGACCCACTACTAAGGATGCCAAATTACTACGTTGGCTTAGTACTTCTCTCTCGAGCAAGCAAAAAACTCTGAACTATATTACACTAAATATGCAATAATGAAGTTAAACCACAGTAATAATTCAGACCCACTTCAAATTAATACCAAAAATCACTAATCGATAACACCCATTTAGTCAAATGCAAAAATTAGTCACATTGTCAAACCCCCAAGGTTAGGGTTTTAGCCAATCATAGTAAATGGATGAAATTCATTACCTGCCACATTTTCCATAGATGGGTAAATGAAATTCGAAAGTTAAAATTAACTAAAATCTTCTCTATTACAAAACCCAAATGAAAAACCTTGCTAAAAATCACTTCAAATCAACAATGGCAGTGTTTTTGCTCTCTCTCTTTTGTTCGTCATATTTTCTGAATGCTTTCTCTCTCTTGCAAAAATCAATTTATGCAAGTCTGATGTGTGACTTTTTGGGACCAATCGACGAGGAAAGTCGGGCTTCTCTGACCATTCGGTGACTCGCTGATTGGTCTTCGTCTCGCCTTCATTCTTCACAACTTCTTATTCAAACCACTGTAATTTTAGGCGAGCCAGATCGAGATTGCCGTTTCATTCCGCGATGCACCTTTTTCCCTTTTAACTCGCCCATCAACACTTAACTGAATCTCCATCAGTACCTTTGGCGACAAGGTCATCCATCACCGATCACTCGCCGATGTGATCAACGACACGCCGAATGGAACTACTGCTCACTTAAGTTACTCCTAATCTAATCTCAGAGTTCTATAAATTTAGACGATAGAGGAGTGACTTGGCGATTCGCAGAGTGATAGCGGCGATCATCAGGCTTGTTTTTCCTCTTCTCTTTTTAAGCTTGTGTTGTCCTTGTTGACCATTTCTGTCCTAGCTTTGTTCCTCAACCCACTTATCTGAAAATCAAGGGTTTTACATCAGTTATTGGCATAACTTGAGCATTTGCGGACACTAATTCTATATAAACAGAGCCCTAAAGGAGTCCAAATCTTGGACTCATCAACACCCCCAACTTAAACTTTTGCTTGTCCTCAAGTAAAACTCAAGTTTAGTAGTTCAAAAAGGATGTCTCAAACAGTGCTACAAAAGTCTCAATCATGAATGCACACAACAAGACTCAACTTACTCATGCAAAGATCAATTGTGCACTCAAAGTTTCAAGTTGTGACTCACCATTATCGAAGATTCTCAAGTTCACAATACTTGCTTCAAATGCCAGTTCAAGCTCAACAAAAGTACTCAAATGCCCTCACAACAAAAGTTCAACACTTTGTAGTTCTGGAATCACATACAACTCTCACCTTCACAAAGATGAACACATGCATGACTTCACTATTAGGTTTGCCCTTATTATCCAATCAACATAGCTTACTCAAGATAAAAAAGGTCTTTTCAGGGCTTGTAACGGGGCCGAGTATAAAGATATGGTCATTTAGGTTCAGTGGCTACTATCCTCATGATATGTGGTGTGAACATCACTTTCTTTCCCTTTCTTCAACATTCTCATTCATGCTCAAAATTCACCCCATTATTCACTTCTCATGGAATACCGGACACCCCATTTCTTTTTCAACTTTCACAACTTTAGTTCTCAACTTTTTCGTTCCTTTTCTTTTTTATTCTTCTTTTATTTTTCTCTCCTTTTTTTTTGTATGGAGGGGTTCCATCTTTCTCAAAACCATGGATCAATGGGGACTTCTTTGCACTTCTGGATTTACCTTATCTTTTCACCACACCCCCAAAAAGCGCCTAAGTTGGCTATTCAAACAAACCACACTTCATGAGGATTATGGGTGAATGGATAAAGAGAGGTCTCATTTGCTCAAGTTTCTTCCAACAAAAGGATAAGGCTCAAAGGGGGTTCAAGCAAGGTTCACACACTCACAAGGTTGGCCACAAAAGAGGTATATTGTCAAATTGTTTCACTCTTCAAAATTGTTGCCTAAGATCATTTCAAGAGCTTGCATCACTTGGTCAACTGGACTAACGGGGCAAATTCTAGGTGTCATCACACAAGGTTCACAATAAGCTCATCACACAAGGCATTGACACCAATGTAAAACAAGACTCCACACTTTTGCCAGTGTGCAATGTTCATTACAAGAGATTCATTCGATGATCGACTAGTTACAATGAGATACACAAAGTTCACACATTTTCTATGCAACAACATTTGGCCTCATCGTAGGTACGCATTCATTTTTGTTTGATTAAGAGCACTATTCAAGTCATCGGTATTGATCATAACCGGTACTCAAATAAATAACTTTTTCAAACGAGCAAGGGACTCACTGACCAAACACACACCCCCACCAAAAGCATTCAACATTATCCCCAATGTAAGTAGAGAATAGAAAATACGAAAAATGAAAAATAAAGATAAACTACTGATATGTAGACATGCCACGCAAAACAAGGTGACTAGGAATCTTCACTGAGCGCCCAGTTGGTCAAAACTTGTAATTGTCGCCGAACAACTTGGTGATTTACCCAATGATCTGGATATCGCCATTATTTCCAGTATACAACACGTTCATGAAGGGGTGAAAAGGCGGAATTGAAAGAGTTCACTGAACTGGTTGGCGCTTCGCATAATGGACATGCAACCTCACAGAATGATCCATTGGGTCAGGCCATCGGAGCTGGGGTAAAAGGGCAAAGAAAGTCGGGTCGCCTAATCACCGAGTGAGTCGCTGAGTGATGAAGTTTCCCCACCTAATATTCCAGTATCTTAGCTCCATTTTCAAAGTCCAGAAGGCATACTAGGTCGGGCTCACCGAATAGATTCGGTGATCCACCAATGGTGTCTTCACCTCGTACAATTGCTTGCACCTGCAAAATCAGCGCACGTTATTTGAAATACTAACACTTGGGTTGCCTCCCAAGAAGCGCCTTATTTAACATCGTGGAACGACGTGGAAATGCTCTCAAGCATCTTCCATACACCACTTCAATCAGAGAAATCTCTTGGAATTCACTAAAATACAACTTCAAGCGTTGCCCATTCACTTTGAATGCAGGTCCCTCTTTACCTTCGACTTCAATGGCACCATTTGTGAGCACCCGTGTTACTCTAAATGGACTTTACCAATTGGATTTGAGCTTTCCCAGAAAGAGTCTGAGTCGAGAATTATATAGTAACACCCAATCTTCTATTCTGAACTCCCTCTTTAGGATTCTAGAATCATGCCACTTCTTCATCTTTTCCTTGTAAAGAGATGAACTTTCATACGACCTGAAGTCTTTGCCCAGTCCAGATTTAGAGCTTTCAATGACCATAATGCTTTGTGTTTTTATTCAACCAGTAAATGGCAGGATTTTCCGAAGACTAGCTGATACGGAGACATACCAGTTGGTGTTTTGTATGCAGTGCGATAAGCCCATAGAGCATCATCAAGATTTTGAGACCAATCAGTCCTATTTGAATTCACCGTCTTGGCCAGGATACTCTTGATCTCCCAATTTTACACTTCAACTTGGCCACTTGTTTGGGGATGATACGGAGTTGCTACTTTGTGTTTCACTCCATACTTGCTCAATGCGGATGCAAAATACTTGTTGCAAAAATGGGATCGCCCATCACTAATAATAGCCCGAGGAGTACCAAATCTAGATAAGATATAGTGCTTTAGGAATTTAACAACACTCTTCCCTTCAATGTTCGAAAGTGCAACATCCTCCACCCATTTAGAAACATAATCTACTACCACCAAAATGTACTTATTACTAAACAAACTAAAAAATGGGCCCATGAAATCTATTCCCCAAACATCAAATAACTCAACTTATAAAATGGGCGTGAGAGGCAACTCATGTCTTTTAGACACTCCACCATGTTTCTGACATTGACTGCACTTCTTAACAAACGCATAAGCATCTTTGTAGAGGGAGGACCAATAGTAACCACTTTGAAGGACTTTAGCAGTTGTACGTACACCACCATGATGACCCTCAACCGGTGAAGTGTGACAAGCATGGAGAATTTCGATGGCTTCTTCCTTCAGAACACATCTCCTAATGATATGGTATGCACACTCTCTGAACAAATATGGTTCATCCCAAAAGTACTTCTTAACATCGAACAAGAACCTCTTTTGTTGGTAGAAGTTCAGTCCTTCCGGCATTAATCCACACACTACGTAATTAGCAAAATCAGCATACCAAGGAGATTGTTGGAAAGTTACCGTGAATACCTGTTCATCGGGAAAGGCATCATTTATATCGATCTCCAGCTCATCATTTTCCTTGCCTTCTAATCTTGATAAGTGGTCAGCCACCTGATTTTCACAACCTCTCTTATCTTTGACTTCAAAGTTGAATTCTTGCAGCAGTAGCACCCACCTTATCAATCTTGGCTTGGTAGCCTTCTTTGCCATCAGATAACACAGTGCTGCATGATCAGTGTGAACAACCACTTTAGTGCCTAGCAAGTCTGCCTGGAACTTCTCAAACGCATATACTACCGCAAGTAATTCTTGTTCTGTAACTATATAGTTACACTGAGCAGCGTTCAGAGTTTTACTTGCGTAGTAAATGGGATGAAATAGTTTGATGCATTTTTTCCCCAACACGACACCTAATGCTGTGCCGCTTGTATCACACATCACTTCGAAGGGTTCTGACCAATCGGGACTAATGATAACCGAAGTGGAGATCAATTTTTCTTTCAAGCACTTGAAGGCCACCATGCAAGCATCATCAAAGTAGAATTTCACCTCCTTCTCCAAGAGTTTGCATAGAGGATGTGCAATTTTTGAGAAGCCTTTGATGAACCTCTGGTAAAACTCGGCATGCCCCAAGAAACTATGAATACCCTTCACCGAAATTGGTAGTGGTAGCTTTTCAATCACTTCAATCTTCACTTTATCAACCTCCAACTCTTTTTACGACACTTTGTGACAAAAACTATACCTTCCCTAACTATGAAGTGGCATTTTTCCTAATTTAGGACCAAATTTGTCTCCACACATCTTTGGAGAACTTGTCCCAAGTGTGCTAAACATGCTTCAAAGGTGTCACCCACAACCGAGAAATCATCCATGAAGACTTCCATTGAATCCTCCACCATATCAGCGAAAATAGATAGCATGCAACGTTGAAATGTTGTCAGAGCATTACATAACCTGAACGACATCCGTTTGAAGGGAAAAGTTCCATATGGGCAGGTGAAGGTGCTTTTCTCTTGGTCTTCAGGAGAGATGGAGATTTGCTTGTAATCGGAGTACCCATCCAAAAAGTAATACCAACCTCTCTCTGAAAGTCGATCAAGCATTTGATCCATGAAAGGCATGGGGAAGTGATTTTTTCCGGTCCACGAGTTTAACTTCCGATAATCCATGCATACTCGCCATCTGGTCATCGGTCTCATAGATACAAGCTCCCTCTTTTCATTTGGGACTACTGTGATGCCTCCCTTTTTGGTACACATTGGACTAGACTTACCCATTTGCTATCTGTAATAGCCTAATAGGGTAGATCACACCTGCGTCCAACCACTTTATTATCTCCTTTTTCACCACCTCTTGCATTGGTGGGTTCAATCTCCGCTGATGTTCACACTCAATTTTCAATCACTATCAAGCTAAATTTTATGAGTGCAAATGTCGGGAGGGATGCCACTATGTCAGCGATAGTCCAACCTATAGCTTTTATATGCATTCTCAACACCTCAATGAGCAATTTTACCTTTCATTTAAGCAAGTCAACTGCAATGATTACCGGTAAGGTGTTATTTTCCTCCAAAAAAACATATCGGAGATGGGAGGGAAGTACTTTCAACTCCAGATTCGGTGGTTCTTCTGTTGATGGCTTTGCGGGAGAACTTTCTCAATTTTTTAGATCAATGTCCAACTTCAATGGAGTCTGTGAATATCCCCCCATGCCTGAAAGAGCAGCTACGACCTCTTCGTAGGCTTGAATTTTGAACTTATCATAGTTAGCAAGCATGACCTCAATTGGTTCACTCATACACATCAAATGGCTCAAACTATCCATCACCTCATCATTAACATCAACAGTAGAAACCATGTGAATATCGCTTGGGTGTTTCATTGACTTACAAACATTAAAGGTTACTTCATCTTTGTTCACCCGGAACTTCAGTTCTCTGCTTTCAACATCCACCAATGCTTTCCTGGTTGCCAAGAATGGTCTTCCCAAAATGATGGGAATTTCAGCATCTATTTCACAAACAAGAATGACAAAATCAGTTGGGAAAATGAATTAGTCAACCTTTACCAAGATGTCATATAGTATCCCCATAGGATGTTTAATTGATCGGTCCGCCATCAAGAGTCTCATCGTCGTGGCTTTCAGTTCACCCAACCCAAGTTGTTTATAGATTTCATATGGCATTAGGTTGATGCTTGCTCCCAAGTCGCATAGGGCTTTATCAAATTGGAGCATGCCGATGGTGCAAGGGATGGTGAACGCTCTAGGATCTTCTTTCTTTTTGATCAGCTCCTTAGTCATAATTGCACTGCAACTATGAGAATCTTTGATTGTTTCAAAATCCAAGCTCCTTTTTTTGTGACTAACTCCTTCATAAACATGGCATAACCTGGCATCTCCAACAATGCCTCCACTAGAGGGAGATTAATCTATAATGTCTTGAACACCGATAAAAACTTCTTGAACTTCTCATCCTCATTCTTCTTCTTGAGGCGTTGGGGAAATGGAGGAGATATTTTGGGTAAAGGTTGCACACTTTTTGTGATTGGATTGTGTTTCTCCACATCTTTTTGTGGCCCTTTGGCAATGCTTTGATGGATGGGTATTTATTCTTCCTCCATACCTTTGTCTTCTTCATGTATTTGAGCTTCTTCATTTCCCGTCACATTGCCTATCACTACCTTTCCACTACGTGTAACCACAACCAGACCACTATCACCATCTCCCCTTGTCATTTTTTGTTCTAATTGTGCTAAAAGTAAACTCAACTGACCTTCAAGTATCTTGATTGCTTCTGCGTGAGAGTTCACTTTATTGTTGAATGACGGAAAATCAGCTTTCATCCCTTTTAACAAATCATCTGAACTTTCAACCTTGTCAAGGATGCGTGATAGCAAATCATTCACCCGAGGACTACTTGCACTCCCTTTCAACTTTGGGCTCTCACTCGATTGGGTGTGGTCCTCTTTATGATCATCCTCCCTTTTCCAATAATCACTTTGCTCAGCCCATTCTTGATAGCATCTTCTTTGCTCTTCCTCCTTGTGATAGTTCCAACCTTGATTTCCACCTCGCTGTAAATAGTGTGGGTGGAAACCCTCCTCGTATTTCTTAGAATTCCAACCTTGATTCTCCCCCGATTTTGAATAACCAGAGGAAGAACCCTCCTCAACTCTAAACACTCCATTTGGCTTTCTCACATTCTCCAGCATATGCTCTTGTAGTAGCTCCATTTAGGCCAACATCTTCTTGATGTTCTCATCCCTTTCTCATTCCTTATCAAGTTGTTCTTGGGTCATTCTAAAACAAAAATGAGAGACTTGATCCTCTTGAATGTACCAAGCTTGAATTATTTTCGTCATGTCGTCAAGAAGAAACGAAGCCACCTCAAATGATTGGAACATTATTCCCCCTCGAACCAATTGATCAGCCACTCCTTTGTTAATCGAATCAAGACTCTGGTAAAAATATTGGAGTAGCAAATCATTTGGTAGCCCGTGAGTTGGGCATTGAAGTAGGAGTTTCTTAAACCTCAACCACGTTTCATGGATGGGTTCACCCTCCAATCGCTTAAAACCTTGAATGTTATCCCTGAGTTTCATCATCCTTGATGGAGGGAAGAATCTTGCATTAAATGCCGTGATAAACTCATCCCACGACATGATAGAACTCTTTGGTAACTCGGCCAACCACATGCTAGCTTCCCCCGTCAGAGATAATGGAAATAATCTGAGCTGGATTGATTCTTGTGGTACACTCTTGAATGAAAACGAGCTGCACACATCTATAAAATTCCTCATATGATCATGTGGATCTTCGTGAGCCAGCCCACCATAAAAACCCTTCATTTGGAGGAGACGAAGAGTTGTGCTCGTGACCTCAAATGTTGCATTTCCATCAGTTGGAGGTAGGCAAATTGCACCAATTTCACCTGGTTGAGATAGGTTGTATACACTATTAATATCATCGATACCGTCTCGATGACCTACTTGGCTACCATTCCCTTCTGCCTCACTCATTCTTACTTCTATTCAACTCCCTCAACACGAGCACAATGCAACCCTAATAGATTCAACTACAACCGACAAATTCACAAGTCAAATCTCAATAAAAGAACTCTAAACAATGCTACTCCCCGGCAGCAACACCATTTTGATTAACGTTACAAAGACACTTCATCCAATTCTAAGCAACAACGATCGTTAGTCAGTATATCATCCAACCTACTGAGTTAGGGTCGAACCCACAGGGAGTAGATTTCTTTTGAATCCAACTATGAAAGTATGACGGTGACTTTTGTATCTGAACAACACAACAATTAAGAGTTTAACAGTAGAATTCCAGGGTGTTATTACCAACCCACTTCAACAATCAACAAGGAACAAACAAATAACTAGAAAACACTTGGGGGATTGACTAACCAACTGCCAAATTCAACTTAATGGGTGTACATCATTACTGATAATGCTAAATCGTTATGGGTAGAATGGACTATAAGTAAGGTAATTTTTTCTCGAACAATTACCTTTTTTGCATTGAGTTCTCTCGAACCTCAACACTATCCAAAAGACGAACATCCCTTTTTCTCATCAAATCCATTCTTTCGAGCTAGATACAAAGGCTGAATCTTGGGTTTTAGTTTCTCAAGCTAAAACCGTCATGACCCACTACTAAGGATGCCAAATTACTACGTTGGCTCTGTACTTCTCTCTCGAGCAAGCACAAAACTCTGAACTATATTACACTTAATATGCAATAATGAAGTTAAACCACAATAATAATTTAGACCCACTTCAAATTAACACCAAAAATCACTAATCGATAATATCCATTTAGTCAAATACAACAATTGGTCACATTGTCAAACCCCCAAGGTTAGGTGTCACGACCCAAGGGTACCCCCTAGATGTAACACGGCGTACTTGACCCCGAAGGGGTCTCATACAAGCCCTTAGCATATCATGACATAAGAACATAGGAAAAAATGTGGAAAATTAAAACTTTTCTTTGCAATCGAAGTCTTTCATATAATAAGAGAGAGTCTATGACACTATGTATCAAACTATCTATAACATTTGAATTAAAACTCTTGAATACAATCGTAGGGCCATAGCCCTTACATAAGTCTAAAACATAAATGAAAGATATAAAGGACATATGGTTAAGCCCTCGAATACTATGAGGACTCACCAATCTTCTTCCTCTTGATCTACTATAGTCCTAGCCATGAGGGTAGAATCCGATATCACTAAACCTTACACTTATAGAAAATGTAGAAATATGGGTTAGCACAAAAATATACTAAGTATGCAAGTCATGCACAAAAATCCTTAAAACATGCATAAAAGGGACATTTTGTTTGAAACCATGCTATATGCCACTTTTGAACATCATCTTTGAAATAGTTGGAGAATCTAGCTCGCAAGACAAACCATGCACAATTCATCATAACATAAAGTATATCGTCATAATCACAAGCATAGTCTCCAACACAACATAATGAATACTCCAATCTTCACAAGACATAGTTCACATGCATAACTACATACCAAGATCATATCATCATAATAGAACTATCACATAAGCAACCCTAAGCTACATTTGTGCAATGCATAGATAGGATCCCATAATCCTATCTACACTAAGTCTCACTTTTAGGCCACCATAATCATGCATAACATACCTTAATTGTATCCATAGCCAACACTTATAGCAACAATCCATATCATGCATACATAAATTCATATATCTTCATATCAAAAGGAAACCACACCATAACCCCTTATAAGTCTACTTGTGCAATGTATAAGTGAAATCTCATACCCCCACTCACACTAAGTAAAACTCATTAATAAGTCACAAGTATAGTTCATGTTCATAATTCATAAAAAGCATACATTTAACTCATAATCATCATATCATAAGAGAAACGTACTATGTCCACTCTCAAAGTCTACTTGTGCAATGCATGAATGAAGTCTCATACCTCCACAAATACTAAGTACAACCTCATGAGGAACCATACTACATAACTCATTTTCTTATCATAATTCATATTCTTATCATATAGGGAAATATAGCCTTAACCGACATAGACAATGTTGAGCTACATGGAATCCGCTATCTTACCCCCCACACCGAAAAGAGGTGTCCTACTTGCCTAAGGTAGAACTAACATTTTTAGCTTTTAGGTAGATCCACTAGCTAAATACCTATGTGGGCACATAGTTATGGGTTAGAGAGATTGCTACTAGAAACCCAGACTACTAGCGTAAAAGGTTTCCATCTCATGAGATCACTTACATTAGGAAGCCGGACATTCTAACGTAAAAACTTCCATCTCATTTTTTATTTCCACTCAGTGCTAAGCATAATTCCCTTTAAAAGTCATGCTAAGTCTTTACTTAAGTTCATGTTCATGAAAGAATACACTAGGCACTTAAACCAACATAGTATGATAATAGCTCAGATTCATTAGGTGAGAATGTCCTTTCAACCTTAGAATCATTAATATGTGAGTAAACCTTTCATATCATATTCATAGTGTGTTCATGAGAATAGCCTTTCAATCAACACAACAAGCTTATCATAAACATACATACATACTTCATACATAGTCATGTGTGAGGGTGCATATAAGAATTAGCCTTTCAACTTCACCTTAGTCACATCATAGTCGTGTTCATGCATGGGGGGTGGGATGGGTATGTGTGTGTGTACTTGTCCTTTCAATGACACAACAATAACATTATCATTATAGACACTTCACTTTCTAAGTGTTCATAAAACATGCACATAACATCATAATCATGCATACCCCTCATATCATGCATCCAAGGATCATGTTAAGTCAACACATCTAGCATTCACCACATGAGACATAGATATAGTCATAACTCAATTACAACATTCATTCCATGTATACACTAATATACTCATATTATAGATCATGTGGATGTAGTCCTTTCACAGTAATGCCATATACAATTTAACATACATAATAGCTTCCTTCTTTAAGCTTTAACATCCTTAACTTATTCATATTATCTTTTACCATTAAAGCCCTTGGAGTCATCTTCATATTATGAGCATCACTCTCAAGCAACCCCTCACATGTCATCATGTAAACCTAACTCTCAAGGTAAACTAACCACATGCTTCATTCTTACTCAATTATAGACACATCGCATCAAGTAACCTAAATCTCAATACTACTTCAACCATAATTCATCATGTAAGCCCTAATCAAGTTAGTTCATGTCTATAAGGTTTACTTATAAGAAATTCATGTCTAGGTGGTCTAATCTAAGGCAATTCATCAAGAAGTTCATCAATCCTAAAAGGTCACATCTAAATCCTCAATTTGCCTCATTCATGAAATAACCCTAGGCCACATCAATTTCACCCTAGAATCTTAGGTTAGTCAAGTATACATGTAGAATCATATCAAATTCATGAAATCACATCATAATCTATTCACACCCAATTAATTTGGACCAACTTGCAACAACATTCATAATGTAAAGAAGAACCATAGCTAGGATTAGAGAACTCATGGATTCTTGAGGAATTCAAGTTGAAATCATATAAAATCCGTAATACATTCATAAACAAACATAATTCAACCTCTAAAAGCAACTTTGGAAGGAATCCATGGGGTTGAGTTGAAACCCTAGCTATTTGGAGATTTCTAGATTTGAGATAAAAGCTTTTGAAGGGACTCATTGGGTGATAGCTATCCAAGGATGAAAACTTCCATACCTCATGTAGATTTCCTCACGAATTTGAAGAGAAAAGGCGGCTCTTTGACCCGTATACTTGACCTTGATCTTGTTCTTCAATGGAGGTTTCTAGAGAGAAGATTTTGGTGAGGAGAGTAGTTGGGATTTGATTTCGGGTCTTGGGTTATAATAAATTAATTAGGATGTTTTAATGACTTAAAATACATTATATATATGTATAGATACTATATTAAAAAACCCCTACTTAAAACTAATTAAACACGAATTACCTAAAATGTCTAAGCCTTGGCCGAACCCAAACAACTTTTGTAGGTCAAGACTCACGCCCACCACTCACGGATCGTGAGTGGACCTACGGGTTGTGCTGTTGAGTCGTAGGTCAGGTCTGCAGCTCCTAAAATGGGGCCTTGACCTATGCCCCATAACCTACGGGGAGTGGATGGACCTACGCCCAGTGGGTGCCATCCGTAGGTCACCCCATTTTGACAACTTTTTGGTTCTAGGCAGCTTTGGAGGTTAGACTTTAGGGTCCTCCTCAAGGACCCTTGGTTGGTCCTTGGGGGGTCGTACCTTGACGTCTAACCCCTAAACCCCTCAACCAAATCTCGGGAACTCATTTTACAACCTCACAGCCCCTATCAAACTCAGTCACACACTCATTAGGCTCTAGTTCCACCTACTAGCTTTCCGGGTCGTTACATTATCTCTCCCTTAGGAACATTCATCCTTGAATGACACTTTAAACACTTTTACGGAACTTAAAGACTCAAGACTAGAAGCCCATCATGCATGAAACATCAAAATGCACATAATCAAGGAGGAAACATCAACTCCATCTCAAACGTAATCCATTTAACACAAGAAAGTAGGAACTACATCTACAAACTCATTATGCATGAAAACTTCAACATTTCTCATTTCATTGGAGGAATTACCTTCTCCAACTCATAATATGCTCAACATACTCTCATGGAGCTCATATGCAAATACTTCTCAAAACAAAGCATTTTATTCAAGGTGGAATTTCTCAACTCCTAACTAAAGCATGCAGTACAATAGGCAACTCTTACTCAAAGCACTACAACATGAGGAAAAACAATTCACATAACTCATTTTCTTCTAAATACAAGTTTTCATGAACATGCATTATATAAGGAAGTCATGGCAACTAAGCACATAATAACAATGTTAGTTAGGCACACCATCTCCCCCTTGGGAGTAAGCCTATACAAACTCATCTAAACATCTCCAATCACATAATCATATGAGGAACTACATTTTCCCATTAAAAGCAAGTTCAACACAACAATATGGAGCCAATATGCCATCTCATCAAAAGCATAACAAAGCATGTTCATCAATCATCTCATGAAGTCAAATATGCCATCATCATATTATAATGCACAACAACATGAGGAACATATAGATTATGAAAACTCATTTTATACAAAATAGGAGTCGTTCAGAAACATGCATAACATGAGGAGGTCATGGAAATTTCTAAAACACTCATGACTCCTAGACATAAAACAAGCCCAAAAGGAACTCTTGGTCTTAAGCTTGAATAGGAATAGAAAAAAGGGATGAGGATGTTGGGAATCTCAATTGATATTGCTATCTAAGCACATCATCTACCCCTTGGGAGTAAGCCCCCTTACTAAGACCTCAAATATTACTCCCTTCAAACAATCCCAAAGCATCACCAAAAAAACAACATGACCTTATCGAGCTCTAAAACCAATAGAGGTCTAATAATCATGCATCCAAATCCTATCAAGGTTAACAAGAGTAACTCTATGGGACAAGGAAACTTTTGGACACATACAACATCCAAAACTCCACAATCATGAAATGAGTCAAGGAGGACTTATCATCTTAAGCTAGAGGAGAAATAGAAGGGAACATAAGGATATTGGGATATCTCATTGGCCCTTGGCCTCCCAAATAGCACTCTCTACATTCTCTAAGCATCACTAAACACTATTATTCATCAAATCCTCCATCACATCCTAAAACTCATTATGACTAGGTGGGATTCCTCCAACATACACATATAACCATAATCAAACCCAAGTACCCTAAGGACAACATAAAAGCTCATCATGTCCAATTCATCAAGTCACAAAAGACAAGTACTACCGAAATGGAAGTAAGCATGAAACACATACCGAGAGCAGCATAAGGAGGTTGCTCTTGATCACCTCTAGATTGGAGAGCTTATGATCTATTCTTCTTTGAAGTCTTCCCACCCATACCAATTGGACCGGAGGAAAGGTAGGGTTGGGATCTACAACGACTATCCTCTTTATTTCTAGTAACCTTAGGGCAATGCCTTATCTTGTGGCCCAACTCACCACAACCAAAACAAACATTAGAGCCTGCTAAGCATTCACCCTCATGCCTTCTATCACACTTACTACGCCCCGGTAATAGGATCTCACTACCATCTTCTTGAGACTTGGTGTTTGACACCCTCTTTTGGTTAAACTTTAGGGGAATCTTAGAAGAGCTTTGACCATATAATCTTTCTTGAGAGGGGTCATCATCAACTCTATACCTCTTTGTTCTTCTAGACCTCTCTTCAAGTTTCTCCCTTTCAAACCATTGAGCATGGATCACAAGACAATCAATATTTATATCATTCTTAAGCATAATCATACTACATTCTTTCGTTATCAAGTCGGATACACCCGACACAAACTTACTCATGTTCATCCTAGGGTTGGCCACTATGGATGGAGCATATCTTGACAACTTAGTGAACACCCGAGCATACTCCTTAACACTCATCCTACATTGACGAAGGTTAATAAACTCAAGTATCTTAGCCTCTCTCATATCTAAAGGACAAAACCTATCAATGCACCCATTCTTAAATCTTTCCCATTCCATAGGGCCTGCTTCTACCAGCCTCACCTCTTTCCATTGACTTAACCACATTAGAGCAACATCCTTTAATTGGTAAGCGTCCCATTCCGTCTTCTCTACTGGAGTTACTCCTGCAAGGTTTAACACCCTAGTGGCCTAAACTCTAAAGGATCTTCATCCATCGTTGACCCATAGAATTCCGGAATCTTTATCCCAACTTGAGTCAACAATTGAAAACCATACCTAATCTTCTCCTTAGACACATATTCCCCTATAGGGACAATTGGATCTTGGAGAGGAGCTTGGAGAGGAATCTCTTGCTCCACATTATCTTCCTCATTCCTTTCAACGTAAGCCCTTGAAGTAGTCATATCCTGAAAACCATAGGGCACACATTAGGAGAAAGACCTAATAAACCTAAGCTCTAGGGCACAACTTAGAGAATGAAAAAGTGAAGTTTTCCTAACATCTGATAGGCTCTTATTCATAAATTGTGGTGCGCTTCACATTTATGAACAAGACTCTAATAGATGTGGTTTGAGACATCCTAAAACCATCCCAAAACCTTATGCTCTAATACATAGCTTATCACGACCCAAGGGTACCCATAGATGTAACAGTGTGTACTTGACCCCGAAGGGGTCTCATAAAAACCCTTAGCATATCATGACATAAGAACATAGGAAAAAATGTGGAAAATTAAAACTTTTATTTACAATCGAAGTCTTTCATATAATAAGAGAGAGTCTATGACACTATGTCCCAAACCATCTATAACATTTGAATTAAAACTCTTGAATACAATCTTAGGGCCGTAGCCCTTACATAAGTCTAAAACATAAAGGACATATGGTCAAGCCCTCAAATACTATGAGGACTCACCAATCTTCTTCTTCTTGATCTACTATAGTCCTAGCCACGAGGGTAGAATCCGATATCACCAAACCCTACACTTACAGAAAATGTAGATATATGGGTTAACACAAAAATGTACTAAGTATGGAAGCCATGCACAAAAATCTTTAAAACATGCATAAAAGGGACATTTTATTTGAAACCATGATATATGCCACTTTTGAATATCATCTTTGAAATAGTTGGAGAATGTAGCTCATAAGACAAACCATGCACAATTCATCATAACATAAAAGATATCATCATAATCACAAGCATAGTCTCCAACACAACATAATGCATACTCCACTCTTCACAAGACATAGTTCACATGCATAATTACATACCAAGATCATATCATCATAATAGAACTATCACATAAGCAACCCTAAGCTACACTTGCGCAATGCATAGACAGGATTCCATAATCCTATCTACACTAAGTCTCAATTTTAGGCCACCATAATCATGCATAACATACCTTAACCGTATACATAGCCAACACTTATAGCAACAATCCATATCATGCATACATAAATTCATATATCTTCATATCATAAGGAAACCACACCATAACCCCTTATAAGTCTACTTGTGCAATGTATAAGTGAAATCTCATACCCCCACTCACACTAAGTAAAGCTCATTAAGAAGTCATAAGTATAGTTCATGTTCATAATTCATAAAAAGAATACATTTAACTCATAAACATCATATCATAAGATAGGCATACCATGCCCACTCTAAAAGTCTACTTGTGCAATGCATGAATGAAGTCTCATACCCCCACTCATACTAAGTAGAACATCTTGAGGAACCATAATACATAACTCATGTTCTTATCGTAATTCATATTCTTATCATATAGGGAAATATAGCCTTAACCGACATAGACCATGTTGAGCTACATGGAATCCGGTGTCTTACCCCCCATACCGAAAAGAGGTGTCCTACTTGCCTAAGGTAGAACTAACATATTTAGCTATTAGGTAGATCCACTAGCTAAAGACCTATGTAGGCACATAGTTATGGGATAGAGAGATTGCTACTAGAAACCCAGACTACTAGCATAAAAGGTTTCCATCTCATGAGATCACTTACATTAGGAAGCCAGACTTTCTAACGTAAAAGCTTCCATTTCATTTTTCATATCCACTCCGTGCTAAGAATAATTCCCTTTAAAAGTCATATTAATTCTTTACTTAAGTTCATGTTCATGAAAGAATGCACTAGGCACTCAAACCAATATAGTATCATAATAGCTCATACATTTATTAGGTGAGAATGTCCTTTCAACCTTAGAATCATTAATATGTGAGTAAACCTTTCATATCATATTCATAGTGTGTTCATGAGAATAGCCTTTCAATCAACACAACAAACTTGTCATAAACATACACACTTCATGCATAGTCATGTGTGAGGGTGCATATGAGAATTAGCCTTTCAAAAACACCTTAGTCACATCATAGTCATGTTCATGCATGAGTAGTATGTGTGTGTGTAATTGTCCTTTCAATGACACAACAACAACATTATCATCATAGACACTTCACTTTTTAAGTGTTCATAAAACCTGCACATAACATCATAATCATGCATACCCCTCATATCTTGCATGCTAGGATCATGTTAAGTCAACACATCTAGCATTCACCACATGAGACATAGATATAGTCATAACTCAATTACAATATTCATTGCATGTATACACTCATACACTCATATTATAGATCATGTGAATGGAGTCTTTTCACAATAATTCCATATACAATTCAACATACATAATAGCTTCCTTCTTTAAGGTTTAGCATCCTTAAGTTATTCATATTATCTTTTACCATTAAATCCCTAGAAGTCATCTTCATATTATGAGCATTACTCTCAAGCAACACCTCACATGGTCATCATGTAAACCTAACTCTCAAGGTAAACTAACCACATTCTTCATTCTTACTCAATTATAGACACATCACATCAAGTAAACTAAATCTCAATAGTACTTCAACCATGATTCATCATGTAAGCCCTAATCAAGTTAGTTCATGTCTACAAGATTTAGTTATAAGCAATTCATGTCTAGGTGATCTAATCTAAGGAAATTCATCAAGAAGTTTTTCAATCCTAAAAGGTCACATCTAAACCCTCAATTTGCCTCTTTCATGAAATAACCCTAGGCCACATCAATTTCACCCTAGAATCTTAGGTTAGTCAAGTATACATGTAGAATCATATCAAAATCATGAAATCACATCATAATCTACTCACACCCAATCAATTTGGACCAACTTGCAACAATATTCATAATTTTTATCTCATTGCCTACATATTTAATTATTATTAGTCATAAATTTCAATTATTATGATATGTAGGGTCTTGTAGCAGCCATGATGAAGTTGCTGCCAGATTGTGAGCAGACGATGTGGTGCTAGACACATCTAGTCCAATTGGCAGAAGAATTGGAGAGGAGAAGAAAGAAGAAAATAATTCTGGAGATGTGCAAAATCAAGTTTTGAGGTAAAATTTCAAGATGAAATGGACAAACTTAATAAACTTGGTAATAAGAAGATCTGTGGGGACTTGTTACATTATGAAAAAAAGACATGGTGTAAAACATATTTTAAGGAGCATGCTAAGTGTGATATTGTTGAGAATAATATGTGTGAGACATTTAATTCTTGGATATTAGCTGCTAGACATAAATCAATTATCACCATGTTAGAGGAGATTAGACATAAGATAATGGATAGAAATGTTGAGATGAGAAAATTTGTTGACACTTGGATATCAGACATTTCTCCTATGATAAGTTTAGTACTTGAAGAAAACAAAGATTATGCTAGAGATTGTCAAGTTAGGTTCAATGACCAATTTGGATATGAAATTTTAGATGGTCATTATAGGCATATTATTGATATCAGAAAGAAGACATGTACTTGTAGAACCTCGTAGTTGAGAGGCATACCATGTCAACATGCTGTTTTGGCATATCAACATGCAGGCCAAGACCCTGAAAATCATGTTGTACATTGGTATAGAAAAGATACTTTTATGAAGGCTGATAATTACTTTATCCAGCCAATACCTAACATGAAAATATGGCCTCACGCTAGTGATATAGTGATTGAGCCTCCTGAACCAAAACAAATGTCTGGCAGACCACCAAAATGCAGAAGAAAGTCAAAGGATGAGCCAAGAAAGAAGTATGGAAAGTTGTCCAGGAGAGGTGTAAAAATGACTAGCTCCAAGTGTCATCAACAAGGCCACAATAATAAAGCCTGCAAATATGTGGTAATACTCAAGCCAACCTTTGATTACTTCAATTAAATAAATAAAATGCAATACAATTTTTCTTTTTCTTATTTACACTATTAAATCTTTTGAAATGGGTCAGCCTGAAAGCTCAACCCAACATAGACCTGGAAGGTCAAGCCAACCTGCAAGCTCAAGGAAACCTGTAGGTTATAGCCAGCCACCAAGCTCAAGCCAACATGTAGGTTCTAGCCAACCACCAAGCTCAAGCCAACCAACAAGCTTTAGCCAACCACCAAGCTCTAGCCAACCTCTAGGTTTTAGCCAGCCACCAACCTGGAGGCCATCACAACATGTCTGCTCAGGCCAACAATCAACTTATATCTGTGATGATACTTCAATTGTTAGAAGAGTTCAACAAGCTGGAAGAGGTAGGGGAAGGGGCAGGGGAAAAGGCAGGTGGAGAGGAGGTGATGATATTTCAACTGTTACAAGAGGGCAACAAACAGGAAGAGGTAGGGGAAGAGAAGGAGCATCAACGTCAACAAGAGGAAACAAAGGCCTAAGACTGTGGGATTTGGCATCTACACTGATGATATAAGTGGCAGACAAACATTAAATGTAAGAGTATAGCCAACTTCAATTATTTATAATCTACTTTGATAATAGGCACTTATTTTAGTTTCTTGTATACAGTCTGGTACAACAGGTGAAAGAGTTGTTACTCCAGCTGTTTTCAAGTGTGCAACACAAACAAACATTGATATTCGTTATAAGCCTCATGGATTGAAATGGAAGGATAAAGATGTTGTCACCACTCCACAATTACAACGCATGAGTAAGTCCAAAGGGGGTGGATCTGCAAACGTCTAGTGCAACAAGAGCAAGAACATAGGGGTGTGACTACTTTAATATGTTTTGGGTGTTTTTGATGTACACTTAGGGGTTGTTTTATTTTGAATCTGTAATGCAGCAGGAAACAATATTGAGACTGCTTTAATATGTTTTGTGATGTTTTTGATGTACACTATAACTAGTGGTTTAAATGTGGATTTTCTTAGTAGGAAATGCCAAGAACTTTTTGTCGATCATTCATGCTTGTTTGGAGCTTAATGTTGTTGTGTTGTTCACTTAGTATGGTTATTGTTCTTTGGAGGTGAAGAAAGCAAGGAAGAAGCTTGAAGAAATGTCACTTAAGGCATCGACGCGGAGAGGAATTATAATTTGGCTCGTGAAATCAAATTCCAGGCAGAGCACTCTGTGCCCTCTCCGCGTCGTGGAGAGGGATTCCTAAATTAATTCAACAAAGCGAGTTTGAGGCAGAACACTCCGTGGAGTGCCCGCGTCGCGGAGATGAGCAATTGTGTGTGAATGGGAATTTAAAGATGCCTTCGCGTCGCGGAGATGAGCAATATGATAAATTAATGAACAACTTATCTTCATCCAAAATCAGTACAATAGAAATACAAGACTGCTAATACAATCACTCTAAGACTACTTACATAAATATTTCCATATAGCGAAAATCACGAGTGCAATAACGCATATGATCCTGATTTTTCTTGCCCACTTCCTCTCTTGTTCATAGGATTTGATTCTTTTCAATAGACCCCATATGATCTTTTTTGCTTGAGGCGGTATTTCATCATCGTACCATCAAAAATAATCGCATCCACCTCTTCTCTACACAAATTATCAAAATAATTAAACTATAATTAGCGATTGACAGCGATTTGTTTAACTAGATTAGAATAATGATAAAAAGCTTACCTTTGTGTTTTTGCAGCAAAAATATTGACATCATGTATTAAGTTGTGTCCATGAAATTTTCAATTCAGCATTGACCCCACATCGACAGAACACATTTGCATCTGAAGAAGTTAAAATTGACAAATTGGACATTTCCTTCGTTGTGAAGAAGACGAATGAAGAAATTTTTTTGATCTCCACTGTAGCAGCAACAATGGTGAGATGTGGAGAAGAAAAAGATGAGAAATAAAAAAAGGGGACGAATCTAGGGTTGGATAAATAAAAGGGGAAGATTTTGACCGTTAAGTATGTTAAAGTGTGCCAATCAGACACATCAGCTTTTTTTTTTCTCACTTCACGCGCTCAAAAGGAGTGCCTCACACGATAAGTGCCAAGTCAGCGAGGTGTGTTAGATAGGTACACTTTTTGAGTGGTTTAAGTGTTCAATAGGAAGGAGTCCTTGTTAAGGTGTCTATACGGAAAATCCTTACAAGTTCAAGGGGTCGCTTATGCGTTCTAAAGTTCATAATTTTATTTTTCCAAACTTTTATTTAAAATTTAAAAGTTCAAAAACAAAATTTGCCTTATTTTCAAATCGTGTTGATTAGCATGAATTAAAAAGTTTCTTTTAAACTTATGTGTTAATAATATAATTTAGAGAAAAGACATAAAGTGACACCTGATGTTGTCTCGAATTTTTAAAAAGACACCTTAACTATACAAGTGTCATATTACCCCACAAAAGTACTAACTATCTTTGTAAATGGACCATTTTGATCAATTTTCTCCCTATGTTTGTGAACACGCTGATGACAGCGCGTGAATGTATCACTTTACTTCCAAAAACCAATTAAAAAGCGACACATTTTATTTATTTTGTCCATTAATTAATTAATTCATTTTTAAATGCACCATCTTCCCCAAAATTTCAAGAGAGCCTTTGGTTGAAAATTTTAACTGAAAAAACCAACACTCTCCCACCGGTGAAATCGGCTAAAAAAGATAAGAATTCAATTTAATTTTCAATCCAAAAAATTAATTAGAAGTCATTTGATAACAAAGTTGGAGAAGCAGTAATAGGAGAAGAAGAACCAGTTGGGTAGCCATGGTGACATTGAAATGTTCCACGGAGGGAAAAAGGGGAATAGCCATCATTGTTGTATATTGCAGGAGCAATAGCTAGAGATTTTTGAGTCAATTGAATCGATCTAAGGAGTAAAATTGTAAAGTGGGTTGATGAATTTGAGTTAGAATTTTGTGGGTTGAGGAATTTGAGTTAGAATTTTGTGGATTGTTGATTAAAAATTGGAAGTTTGAAGGAAAATTTTGTGGGTTTTTCTATTTTTAAGTATTACCAAGAATTTTTGTTTTTAAAACGATTTAGATCAAGTTAATCTGCTTTTTAAATTAAATTTATTAATTAAAAGGGGTGAGAAACACGCACTTGTTCATAGATGAGAAACTGGTTCAAAATGCTCTATTTATAAATGTATTTAATACTTTTATGGGGTAATAGGACACCCGCATAGTTAAGGTGTCTTTTTGAAAATTCGGGACAACTTCAGGTGTCACTTTATGTCTTTTCTCTATAATTTAATTAATTATTAAAGGTCTTTGACTAAATTATTTTGTTTATCTTTCTTCAGTCAATTGGATTTATTTTATCAAAAAGGATTATACTAATTATTTTTATCAATCAATGTTATTAGGAGTTTAATTTGTCAAATTAATTTTATTTAACATTTTAGTAAGTAGGTAGTAGTATGTTTTATTAGAGAGTAAGTAAAATGATTAATTGAAGGGATGGACAAACTTAAGTAAATATAATAAAACGTTGTCATTCCAAATAACAATTCCCAATAATTATTTAATTCAATTAAAAGGATAGATATTGACACTATTATAATCAATGAAATTACTGAAATACCCTCATCAGCAAGCAAGGATGTACGAAGAGGTGCTAGATTATTCACATTTCTTATTATTATTATTATTATTATTATTATTATTATTATTATTATTATTATTATTATTATTATTATTATTAATAATAATAATAATAATAATAATAATCATTTTTTTCAATAATAGATCCATCATTATAGATACAATTTTTAGTATAAAATTTGTCTTCGAAAGTTGTTTGGATATTACGCTTTATAATTTTTAATACATATTGCATAAAGTTGTAGGTTAAAAATACATGTCCTTAGCTAATCTTGGTTTTGCTTGAGCAAGAAGTGGTAAAGTACAAAAATGATCCATCTTAGATGAGTCAATTAAGTCATTGCATGATGAATTTGGTGGTAAACTCCAAGTAAATTCTTGAAGTAGTCTAGCAAGTAACATTGTAGTAATTGTTGAACCAAGTTTCACAGCTGGACAACCTCGTCTTCCAATACTAAATGACAACAAACGTAACTTTGAATCAGTGAGAACTACTTCATCACCATCTTTCTTTTTCAAGTGGCGTTCCGGCTTGAACTTCAATGGATCCTTCCAAACTCTAGGATTACGGCCAAGTCCGAGACGACTTAATAACACTATGCTCCCTTTAGGGATGAAGTGCTTTTCACCGATGATGGTATCAGAAATAGACACATGAGGAACATTAAAAGGCGTTATGGGGTGGAGTCGGAATGCCTCTTTTATGCAAGCTTTGACATAATTTAGCCTAGGCAAGTCTGATTCTTGAACCAATCTATTCATCCCAACTACATTATTGAGTTCTTTTATGGCTTTTTGCATTAACTTTGGTTGATTCAACATTTCTGCAAGTGTCCATTCAACTGCATTTGATGGATTGTCCACTGTTGCCAGCATGAGTTCCTGTGCATCAAATTTTTGTTTGTAAGCAATCAACACTTTCTGATAGATGAGCATTAATTTATAATCTCTCCGTCTCAATTTATATGATACTTTTTCGAATTTTGAGATTCGAAAACAAACATCTTTGACCGTAAATTTTTCATATATCTTTTAATTATTTTAAATTGTCAATTATTATGACTTATAGTACTTTTTACGTAGTTTAAAAATATATAAATTTCATTTTAAGAAAATTGAAGATTCCATGCACACATTTTTAATCAAACTTAAACTGTTTGACTCTCAAAAATAAAAAGTACCACATAAATTCAGATAGGGGGAGTATTTATTTTTTATTTTTTGAGTCGATACATAGGGTAGGTAGAAGGGAACGAGAATGTACTATTTGTCTAGAAATATAGATAGTCTATTTATGGGTCTGAATTATAATTCATTGCTTATTTGGCCAAGTTTTGGAAATCAAGAGTGCTTATTTTTAGAAATAGATAGTTAAAGTGTTCAAATATTTAAGAAAAATAACTAAATTTAAGAAATAGTAATATAGCATGACAAGTTGTTTCTTAAAAGCTGAACTGTTTTTTCGAAAACACTTTTAGAACCTTGGTAAAATACAAATTGACAAAAAGACTTTTTAAATTGATTAGTCAAAATATAAACGACTATCCTCAAAAAGTACTTTGACAAAAAATACTTTCCAGAATAAGTAAATTTTGAAAGTTTGACCAAAAAGACTTTCAATGATCACACAACACAACACAACTTTGTTTACACAGTTTAGTAATTGAATGTATACTTACAAGCACTTGTGCTTTAATCTCTTTAACATTCATCAATGGATTTCCATTGTCATCTTTGAGCATGATAAGAACATCAAGGATGTCTTCTTCCAAAATTTTGTTGCCATCTTTCCATATTTGAATTCTATGATCAACTTCAATATCAATTTGTTTTGTTGCTATGTCATAGGCTTTCTTAATAATTGCTTTATGACCATCTAAATCAAACACACTTAACCATGGTAAGTAATCTGATATACCAAAACAATGAAGATACTTAAGAAGTGTAAAAAGTGCATCTACTTGCTCCTCTTCTTCTATACTTCCAAATAATGATCTCTTGTTGTAAATCATATTTCTAATAACATTCCCACAATAACATCTTGTCACTTTCCTCAAATTAATAACTTGTTGGTTGATGCATTGATTGTAAACGAATTGAACAAGGTCGTCAATGGCTTCGTCCCTTTTAGGACGAAGCCATTGAAATGAGGTTGGTGATAACACATGAGAAGCAAGAATTTTCCTCATTTTCATCCATTGATCACCAATGGGGAGGAAAACAGAAGTTAAGTAGTTATTACTAATAAGGCTTGCAGACATACAAATAGGCCTAGAAGAGAAAATGGAGTCTTGGATCTTCAAGAACTCACAAGCAAGCTCAGGAGAAGTTATAGGAATTACATGAACTTTGCCAAGAAAAATGCAAGCAATTTCAGTGTTCATTTCCTCCATAATTTTGTGTATCCAATAAATAAATGTTGTCTTATTCTTTATGAAGATTTGAGGAAGGCTTCCAATTATAGGCCATGATTTTGGACATGGAGGAAATGGTTTATTGTTTCTTACCTTACTATTCCATTTCCTAAGAATAGTAGAAATGAAGATTTTCCATAGAGTAGTATTGTTATTGGATTTTGAGAAAGTGGAGAGGAAGTTGTAGATTACCATATATGAAGAAGGTTTGTAATGTTGGAAAATAATTAGATATCACAATAATAATATAACTATTTATTTAGTAAAATAGTAGTACTAAAAATAACTACTATAATATTTTAAGTAGTGTAATACAATTAATATTATTTCAGTAGTAGTGTGAAATGTTTTTGCAGGATTGAAAAAGACCTATCTAATTAAATAGAAGATACGTGCATAAGAAAAGTGATCAACATCAACAAGTTAGTAATGGAAAAATAAGATAAAAATGTCAAAGAAATTAATCAACAGAAGAAAAGCTAAAAAGGGAGAAACATAACGGAACAGAGAAGAGGGAGCAAGAAAGTGTTGGTATTTGTTTTCTAATGATTTTTATCAATGGGTAATGTCCATATATAAGCCAAAAGATAGAGTTAAATTATTGACAAGTGTTAGGACATGTGTCATTAAACATTTGTGCACTCGACACCTATTTTCCACTTGTCAACTTAGCTTCATAATAATATATTTGAAGACTTTTTTAAACACATTTAAAAAATAATTATTTTGAAATAAATCATTTTACTTACAATCTCCCACATATTTCAAAAGAATTTATACATAAGAAGAATATAATTTATTGGATTTTCATTGACAAAATGTAATAGGTTTAGTGTCTTTTGGATTATGAACCAAACTTAGATTGATAAAATTTAACTTACAAAATTATTGATGCACATATAATACTTCTGTGAATCAATAATTCTTATTGAAAGATAAAGACTTTATCAATCACATTTTAACCTCAGTAATTTTGTTGTTTAATGCAACTTGTGCTAGCAGGCCATGCACATGCCTGATTATTCATGAGAGCTCTAGAGATTAGGTCAAAGTCTCATAGGAGAAGGCTTACTTCACTTCTCATATAGGTGAATTCATCAAGTGTATACTACTTTAAATACACCATCCTTAATTAAGGATTATGAATTCATTAAGAGTTAATAACTCATCCCACAATATTAGAAACAATTCAAACACTCTTAGTTAGTGTGATGTGTCAATATTGACTTGTTATTACCCATATGAACCTACTTCATGGGATCTCCAAACACATAGGTTGGCTTACCATCTCTATTGACAATCACATTGGCCTTAAATTCATCCATTTTGAGGTTTGAAGAATTATTTTTCTTCCCACGAATTTAGTCAATGAATTGGCCGAATTCAATACCGATTTTTCACATAATTATTTACAATTATTTTATCTCTCAGCAACTACTTAATGACATCATGCCTCAATTTCATGTGTCTGCTCTTACAATTATAAGATTTATTCTTAGCAATAGCAGTTGCAGCTTGACAATCACAGTGTATAAACACTAGAGGCAACACATCTTTTGTTAAAGGGATATTCGCTAAAAAATTTCGCAGCCATGCTGCCTCAGAACCAACTAACTCCAGAGCGACAAACTCTGACTCCATAGTCGATCTAGCAATGATTGTCTATTTAGTTGATTTTCAGGATATTGCACCACCAACTAAGGTGAACACATATCCACTAGTGGATTGTCTCATCTGAATCAGAGATCCAGGTTGCATCACAATACCCTTTTAAGGTAAAAGAAAAATCCACTATATATGATACCATAATTCATAGTTTTTTCTCAAATATATTTCATCAATCTAATTAATGCAAACTAATGCTCTTTATTGGGATTATGAGTATATCTACTCGATCTAAACACAACATAGGCAATATCAGACTTAGTAAAATTTCTTAAATGCAACATACTTTCAATAATTTGAGCATATTTAGACTGAGCAAATGGTTCACCATAATTCTTTTTCAATATTTGAGAGTTAGCATCATAAGGAGTAACTACAAGTGTCACCTCAAAACTTTCAAACATTTTAAGAAGTCTTTCCACATAATGTTCTTATTATAACATTATACCATCTTCACTCATTATAACTTTAACTCCCAGTAGCATATTCACTTCATCCAGGTCTTTCATATCAAAATTAGTAGACAAAAACAATTTGGCACTTTTCACAATATTTAAACTTGTACCAAATATAAGCATGTCATCAAGATATAAATATATTATCACATAATCGTCATCTATTTTAAGAGTATATGGGAAAAAGGTACTATTTTAAGAGTATAGAATTATTGAATTTTGAGAATGGAAGGCAAAAAAGATTGGAGATTGTACCTTGGTTTTGAGGGATATTGTGATTGAACCAAAATTGGAGGTAATTGTTGGACCACCAAATTCATTGTCTTCTTGATGATGATACAACAACTTCACTTCACCTATAACCCAATAATTAAACACTTGGGTGTGTCACTCATATATATATATATATATATATATATAAGACATAATATATAAACATGACCCTTAACTTGGCTTCAAGTATAACTATGTCCTCCAACTTTGAGCGTGTACAAGTAGGCACTTAAAGTTACATAAAATTAAACAAGTAGACACACATGTCCTACATGACATAATACATATAGGACGCCAAGTAGGACACAAAATTGTCATGTAGGGTGCCATGTAGGACGAATGTGTGTATTTTTTCAATTTTATATAAGTTTTAGTGCCTACTTGTACACACCTAAAGTTAAAGGACATAGTTACTAGCTAAAGCCAAGTTAAGGGTCATGCTTATGTATTATGTCAATGGTTATTAAAGCTAAAATTATGTCATATATGATAATAAAAATATGACATAATACATAAATATGTCCTTTAACTTGGCTTCAAAATACATTTATGCCCTTCAACTTTGGATGTGCATAAGTAGACACTTAAACTTGTATAAAGTTGAACAAATAGACACACATGTCCTATATGACATCCTACATGTCATTTTTATCCTACATGGTGTCCTACGTGTATTGTGTCACGCTGGACTTATGTGTCTACTTGTTAAATTTTATACAAGTTTAAGTGCATATTTGTTCATATCCAAAGTTGGAGGGCTTAAATGTGAAATGAGGCCAAGTTAAAAGACATATTTATATATTATTCCATAACCATTTGATATAAATATGTATTAAAGTTATATTAAAATTGTATAAATATAAACGATAGTTATAATATAATTTAAATTCGATATTATACATTACTATAAATTCGATAGTTATTATTTCACAACAAACATAATACATTTCTAACAATGTAAACTAATTTAAATAGTACTGGAATGTCATGCCTCGAGCCTACACCCTGAACGCAACTGGCACTCGAGAATCATTGTTGGCCCCAAGCGAACCTTTGGCTTGGCTTAACTCTTAGTGGAAGACTTACTCATAAATAGTATGAACTCAAAAGCGCAACTTTACTAAATGTCTCAAAAGTAAACTTAGAATATTTAGAAATAATAATTCAAACTGGCCTCAAGGGCAACTCAAGTATATAACATAACAATTTAAATGAACAAGACTCATGAACTAATGTCTATCTATATATGAAGCCTCTATTAACTAAGATAGACGTCGGGACAAGACCACGACATCCTACTAATAAAAGGAAATGACTGAAAGTAAACAAGGGATCCTCCAGAAGCAAGGAGGCTCACCAACAACTCTGAAGCTCAATTGGATCAATGAAGCACTGGATGCTGATCCTGGTTACCTATATCTGCATCATAAAAGATGCTGGACAAATGGCGTCAGTACATGAAATGTACGAGCATGTGAGGAGAGATCTAAACAAGACATAAGCTTGAACTGGAATCTGAAAGAAACACTTACCTCATCTCAACTCAACTCAAGGATACTCAACTCAATGAAGTATAACAAATGATAATAAAGATGAAGTTTATATAAAGCATTTAAAACAGTAAAGAACAACTCAATGTATTTAAAAATACAATGTACTCAGTTTGTATGCAAGGATACAATATAAACTCTGATTGCATCTGAAAATACAAAATAAACTCTGTGTATTTAAGAATACAAAATATCTCTGTGGGAGTTTCTCTAACCAACAACCATCATTATGAGTTATGTGATGATACAACGTCTAACCCACGGTGCCAGAGCCGTCCTATACTTTGTCGGGGTGTAGAACCTACTACTAAGTGGATCCACTAGTCTATGCTAAAAGCATTAAGGAATCATCTAAAAAGTATGACCATTTCTACCCACATTGGCAATATGGTTTATAAGGGTTGTGAGTTGTATGAACTCTCCCTCATATTGGTGCTCAATACTACTCCCAAAATATACTTAGCTCATTATGTTTTAAAGAAAACATTTCCTCTTTCTGTGGTTTGAGATTATTACTCAAAAATCTTACTCTTAAAAGAGATGGTACTTGAAGCTGATCATGAACTCTTTTTGAAATCGATGTTTTCTCTCTTGCTTAAATGTGAAAACATTTACTCTGGAGAATACTTAGTTCCCGTATATCATATTAAAGAAAATGAATGCAACTTTACTCTTCTTCAAACTCAAATGCTCAAGTCTTAAAACAAGCTTAAAAGGTTTGCAAAAGACTTCTCAAAGGATTCAAAAGAACTCTTAAGATTTGACTCTTAACTCTATCTTAAATTTGAATTTATGGAGTCAAGGTTATGATTCATATTTTTGAATGATTTCTAGATGTTTTAGACGTACCTTAGATTGTAGAAATCAATTAGAAAACATAGCTATGATTCGAGGGAACTCATACGAAAAGAGGGACTAAAGAGTAGGGGACCTGCCACACTGAGTGGCGCAGGGCGCCAGACCCTGAACTACAGAAGGGAAGTTGGGGCGCACTGAGTGGCGCGGCGCCCCAGGAGGTAAACTACAAACACTCTTCTATGGTGCATTGCTGGCGTGGTCCGCCAACCCCAGCCCAAATTTTTTCGACAAATTTTCTTACTCGTTTTCTAACCCCAATTCACATATAATCGAATGGTTTCTTCCCCAATCACTTATGAAAATATTAACCAAATCAGTTTAGACCCCTAAGTATTACCAAATTTCACATAAATCTGACTGGGTAAGGAAAAGACCAAAATACCCCTCTTAAATCTGGGTAACTTTCCTTAACTGACAGGCAGATTTTCAAATGATCATATCTCACTCGTCTAAACTCAAAAATTAGAAAACTTGGTGGTGTTGGAAAGAAGATTCCAAGACCTTTCATTTGATATCTTATGGACCACCTAACTCATCATGTACTAAAAGTTATGGTTGTTTGAAGTTGACCAAAAACTCATAACTTAAGCTTAACTTGCAAAATTTTAGATTTTGCTCTTTCCAAATTAGTTCTTTCTCTTTTTAGCTCTTTCAAATACCGAAGTGTTACATGGAATGTTTGAAATTCACATATAATACTTATAATATATTTGTAGACAGTGAAGTTTTATTGATAAATCCATACTAAATTTGGATTAAATCTTAAATTCATGATACGTTGACCAAGTCAAATTATAGGTTAATAAAGTCGGATTAATATTTATGTCAGAATTATATGACTTAAATCAAGTCCAAATAACATTTGGGTCAGTCCATTAAATTGACAAGATGAGCCCAACTCATATTCTTCAAGCCTAGGGGTCAAAAGTGCTTGGACCAAAATACCCCTAAAGCCCTAGCTCAAGCCTATATAAAGAGGTCTTCATAAGACCAAAAGGGAGAGACACACATACATACACACATAAATACATAGTTGCTCTTCATTGGTGATCTGCAAGTCTTCCGCATACAAAGAAGTCTTCGCTCCAAGTATTAAGCTGCAAGTATTCCGCCAAATCAAGAACATCTGTGGAGAGAAGAATCAGGGGATTACATATCTTTTTAAGAGATTTTATAAAGATTGTAACCTTCGCATTAATTCAAATACAAATATTATTGTTTGCTTGCTGTTTTTCTTTTCCTGTTTACTGTATTTCAGGATTAAAACTTTAGACGCTTACAAATTGGCACGCCCAGTGGGACCATCTTTACCTCTCATCTCTTCTCTTCAAGACAGCCAAAGTTCAAAAACACCGAGATGACTTGCAAGAAGATCAACTCGAAATCCGCATTTGCATCCAAATCTGGATCTACATCCGTATTCCCATTTGGATCGAAATCTCCATCTGCATCGGCATCGAAATTCGCATCTGCATCTGCAAAAACTGATGGATCCAAGTTCGGTGTCGATGTCGAAAACATCCTCGATATTACTGCGGGAAGCATGGGACCTATCACAAGGAACCAAGCCAAATTGCTGGGACAACAAGCCTCACGAGTGCCGTCCGAATCTGCTACTGTCTTTGGTTTGTCTCCAAAACATGTGAAGTCTTCTGCAAAAGCTGCAAAGGAAAACATCGCTGAAATGGTCGAGAGGGTTCTTGCCCAATTGAGCCCATCTACATACGAGAAGTCCATCGCTTCGGCTGACAATGATGTCTTAAGCACGGGATCTACCCCACATAACATGTTTGCATCTTATGTTAAGGAAAATCAACGCTACTCTTCGCCACCTACTATGGTAATGCATGCAATGGTGACTAACGCTTCATCCGTAGAAGAACAACTTGTGAGCTTGACAAGAGCTATTGAAGGCTTGACCAAGTATGTTCAAGATCAAGATGCTCGAATTGTTATGCTAACTGATAGGGTGGAGGGCATGATGGATGAAGAATCAAGTCACACACCTGGAAAACGTCTGCAAGTCCAAGAGACGGTCGATCGCCCCACAAAGCAAGTTGAATATGCTAAAGAGATCCAAGTTTCTTCGGAAGGAACAATCCCGATCAACCAAATCAGGGAGTTCATCATGGGTACTATCAAAGACAAGTACGAGGTTGCTACAAAATCCTCCTTGACATATGCAAGGCCATACACTGCAAGAATTGATAGTTTGAAAATGCCTGCCGGTTATCAACCTCCAAAGTTTCAGCAGTTCGATGGTAAGGGAAGCCCAAAGCAACATGTGGCGCACTTCATTGAAACCTGCAACAATGTTGGAACATACGGTGATTACCTCATCAAACAATTTGTCCGCTCCCTTAAGGGAAATGCTTTTGATTGGTACACGGACCTTGAGTCTGGTTCCATTGATAGTTGGGAACAAATGGAGCAAGAATTTCTCAACCGCTTCTATAGCACAAGACGTACTGTAAGCATGGTGGAACTTACAAACACACGTCAGCGAAATGAAGAACCAGTCTTTGACTTCATCAACAGATGGAGGCATGCAAGTCTAAACTGTAAAGATACACTTAGTGAAGCTTCGGGCATAGAGATGTGCATTCAAGGTATGCATTGGGGTCTCCGCTATATTTTGCAAGGTATAAAGCCTAAAACTTTTGAAGAGTTGGCCACTCGCGCTCA